>CAWUFW010020662.1:0-144673 GCA_963921515.1 Calotriton arnoldi | reverse complement strand
TACACTGCCTGAACACCACTGCCCTAAACATTGAAACACCACCCCCAGCAAGACCCCCTACACTGCCCGAACACCACTGCACTGCCCTAAACCCTGAAACACCACCTCCAGCACAACCCCCTACACTGCCTGAACACCATTGCTCTGCCCTAAACCCTGAAACACTAGCCCCAGCATGACCCCCTACACTGCCCGAACACCACTGCACTGCCCTAAACCCTGAAACACCACCCCCAGCACGACCCCCTACACTGCCCGAACACCACTGCACTGCCCTAAACCCTGAAACACCAGCCCCAGCACGATCCCCTACACTGCCCGAACACCACTGCACTGCCCTAAACCCTGAAACACCAGCCCCAGCACCACCACCTACACTGCCCGAACACCACTGCACTGCCCTAAACCCTGAAACACCAGCCCCAGCACGACCCCTACACTGCCCGAACACCACTGCACTGCCCTAAACCCTGAAACACCAGCACCAGCACGACCCCCTACACTGCCCGAACACCACTGTACTGCCCTAAACCCTGAAACACCAGCCCCAGTATGACCCCTACACTGCCCGAACACCACTGCACTGCCCTAAACTCTGAAACACCTCCCCCTGCACGACCCCCTACACTGCCCGAACACCACTGCACTGCCCTAAACCGTGAAACACCACCCCCTGCACTACCCCCTACACTGCACGAACACCACTGCACTGCCCTAAACCCTGAAACACCACCCCCAGCACGACCCCCTACACTGCCCGAACACCACTGCACTAAACCCTGAAACACCACCCCCAGCAAGACCACCTACACTGGCCGAACACCACTGCACTGCCCTAAACCCTGAAACACCACCCCTGCACGACCCCCTACACTGCCCAAACACCACTGCACTGCCCTAAACCCTGAAACACCACCCCCTGCACTACCCCCTACACTGCCCAAACACCACTGCACTCCCCTAAACCCTGAAACACCACCCTCAGCACGACACCCTACACTGCCCTTAACACCACTGCACTACCCTAAACCCTGAAACACCACCCCCAGCACGACCCCCTACACTGCCCAAACACAACTGCACTGCCCTAAACCCTGAAACACCACCTGCTGCACGACCCCCTACACTGCCGGAACACCACTGCACTGCCCTAAACCATGAAACACCACCCCCAGCACAACCCCCTACACTGCCCGAACACCACTGCACTGCCCTAAACCCTGAAACATCACCCCCAGCAAGACCCCCTACACTGCCTTAACACCACTGCCCTAAACCCTGAAACACCACCCCCAGCAAGACCCCCTACACTGCCCGAACACCACTGCCCTGCCCTAAACCCTGAAACACCACCTCCAGCACAACCCCCTACACTGCCTGAACACCATTGCGCTGCCCTAAACCCTGAAACACTAGCCCCAGCACACCCCCTACACTGCCCGAACACCACTGCACTGCCCTAAACCCTGAAACACCACCTCCAGCACGACCCCCTACACTGCCCGAACACCACTGCACTGCCCTAAACCGTGAAACACCAGCCCCAGCAAGACCTACACTGCCCGAACACCACTGCACTGCCCTAGACTCTGAAACACCAGCCCCAGCAAGACCCCCTACACTGCCCGAACACCACTGCACTGCCCTAAACCCTGAAACACCAGCCCCAGCACCACCACCTACACTGCCCGAACACCACTGCACTGCCCTAAACCCTGAAACACCAGCCCCAGCACAACCCCTACACTGCCCGAACACCACTGCAGTGCCCTATACCCTGAAACACCAGCCCCAGCACGACCCCCTACACTGCCCGAACACCACTGTACTGCCCTAAACCCTGAAACACCAGCCCCTGCACGACCCCCTACACTGCCCGAACACCACTGCACTGCCCTAAACCCTGAAACACCACCACCTGCACCACCCCCTACACTGCCCGAACACTACTGCACTGCCCTAAACCCTGAAACACCACCCCCTGCACTGCCCCCTACACTGCACGAACACCACTGCACTGCCCTAAACCCTGAAACACCACCCCCAGCATGACCCCTTTACTGCTCGAACACCACTGCACTGCCCCAAACCCTGAAACACCACCCCCAGCACGACCCCCTACACTGCCCGAACACCACTGCCCTAAACCCTGAAACACCACCCCTGCACGACCCCCTACACTGCCAGAACACCACTGCACTGCCCTAAACCCTGAAACACCACCCCCTGCACGACCCCCTACACTGCCCAAACACCACTGCACTGCCCTAAACCCTGAAACACCACCCCCAGCACGACCCCCTACACTGCCCGAACACCACTGCACTGCCCTAAACCCTAAAACACCACCCCCAGCACGACCCCCTTCACTGCCCGAACACCACTGCCCTAAACCCTGAAACACCACCCCCTGCACGACCCCCTACACTGCCAGAACACCACTGCACTGCCCTAAACCCTGAAACACCACCCCCTGCACGACCCCCTACACTGCCCAAACACCACTGCACTGCCCTAAACCTTGAAACACCACCCCTGCACGACCCCCTACACTGCCCAAACACCACTGCACTGCCCTAAACCCTGAAACACCACCCCCAGCACGACCCCCTACACTGCCCGAACACCACTGCACTGCCCTAAACCCTAGAACACTACCCCCAGCACGACCCCCTACACTACCCAAACACCACTGCACTAACCTAAACCCTAAAATACTCCCACCAGCACGACCCCCTACACTACCCAAACACGACTGCACTGCCCTAAACCCTCAAACACTCCTCCAGCACGACCCCCTTTACTACCCGAACACCACTGCACTGCCCTAAACCCTAAAACACTCCCCCAGCACGACCCCCTACACTACCCGAACACCACTGCACTGCCCTAAACCCTAAAACACTCCCCCAGCACGACCCCCTACACTACCCGAACACCACTGCACTGCCCTAACCCTAAAACACTACCCCCCGCATGACCCCTTACACTACCCAAACACCAATGCCCTACCCTAATCCCTAAAACACTACCCCCCGCACGACCCCCTACACTACCCAAAGACCACTGCACTACCCTAAACCCTAAAACACTACCCCAGCACGACTCCCTACACTACCCAAAGACCACTGCACTACCCTAAACCCTAAAACGCGACCTCCTACACTACACAAACACCACTGCACTACCCTAAACCCTAAAACACTACCCCCTACACTACACAAACACCACTGCACTACCCTAAACCCTAAAAAAACGACCCCCAGCACGAACCCATACACTACCCAAACACCACTGCACTACACTAAACCCTAAAACACTACCCCCAGCAGTACCCCCTACACTACCCAAACACCACTGCACTACCCTAAACCCTAAAACACTACCCCCAGCAGTACCCCTACACTACCCAAACACCATTGCACTACCCTAAACCCTAAAACACTACCCCCAGCAGTACCCCCTACACTACCCAAACACCACTGCACTACCCTAAATCACTACCCCCAGCACGACCCCCTACACTACCCAAACACCACTGCACTACCATAAACCCTAAAACACTACCCCCAGCACGACCCCCTACACTACCCAAACACCACTGCACTACCCTAAACCCTAAAACACTCCCCCAGCACGACTCCCTACACTACCCAAACACCACTGCACTTCCCTAAACCCTAAATCTACCCCCAGCATGACCCCCTACACTACACAAACACCACTGCACAACCCTAAACCCTAAAACACTACCCCCAGCACGACCCTCTTCACTACCTAAACACAACTGCACAATTTGTTACAGGCGTTGCAACGCAGGCCTGTGGTGCTTACTGGAAGTACCTGGTGGGCTAGTTGGGCCCCAGGGACCCTCAGGATTCTAGGTGACCTAATCCCCCAACTTAAAACGCTCCACGGGACGCGTTTGCACAGTGGTGAAGGGAGGCGGGGCCTCAGGTGACATGTGCGCAAACACGCCTTGTGGTGCGTTTTAAGTTGGGGAATTAATTCCTTTGAATCCTGAGGGACCCTGGGGCCAACTAGCCCACCAGGTATCTTCAGTAAGCACAACAGAGTTGCGTTGCAGAGAGGTGAAAAAAGGTGCGTGGCCTCGGAACGCCTCTCTGCAACTCAGCTCTGTGGTCCTAACTGTAGGTACCTGGGGGCTAGTTGGGCCGCAGGGACCCTCAGGATTCAAGGGGACTTAATCCCGCAACTTAAAACGCGCCACGGGGCGCATTTGCACACATGTCACCTCAGGCCCCCCTTCCTTCACCACAGTGCAAACGCGCCCTGTAGCGCGTTTTAAGAGGTAGTTTTAATCCCCCTCCCCTATTATGTACTAGGGACTTGCAGAGGAGGTCATGCTAATCACAGGGGTACCCCAACGCATAGTGTTCCCTAGTGTATGTAGGTGTTTTCACTGTATTCTAAGTGTCTTTTAGCATAGCACTGGCTCTGGTTAGTCAGAGTCAGTTACCACCAGTACCCGTCTGAAAAAGTTGTGGGCACAGGATGATTTTGCAACAAGGCCTCTTTCTGCTCCTCTGTTGGTTCTTTCTGCACATCTTTTGCTTCTTTCTGTGCGTTTTTTCTTCTTTCTTCACATGTCCTACCTCTGTAGGCATAGTTAGAAACTAGCATTTAAAAAACCTTTGAAATTCACTTAAAAAATCATAGGTTTCAGGCACGTTATAGTTTGAAATTAGCATTTAAAAAACCTTTGAAATTCACTGAGAAAACCATAGGTTTCAGACACGTTATAATTAGAAATTAGCATTTAAAAACCTTTGAAATTCACTGAAAAAACCATAGGTTTTAGGGACAGTTATAGTTAGTTGGACATTTCACTCGTACAAAACCATAGAAATTCCCCCGTTATAGTTAGTTCAGCTAACTATAACTCGCGCCCTCGCAATGCACTGCTGATGATGTCACATATTACATCACTCATGACATGGTCAGTGACATCACTGATGACATCACTGATGACATCTCAAATGACATCACTGATGACATCATCCATGTGATAATTTCATGCATCTTCTCACACCCTAATATAACTTTTGATACACCCACTCTAAATTACAGACTGCCATTCTCAAAACCATAGACGCTCCAACACCAAAAACTACATACCCACTCACTGATTCTTAGGTCTACACACACATCCACTCACTCACCCGTACAGTCACTCATACTTACAGTCACTCAGTACAGGACTATCATATGCACTCATACACCTATATAAACACTCACACACCGCCACTCATCCATCGAGGTACTCACACACCTAGTCAGTCATGCAAAAAATTAATCACACACCCATTTACTCACCTATACAGTTATACACACATCAGCTCACTTACTCATACAAATACTAGCACATTCTTACGCTCTTATACAATAACTGATACAAGCACACACGCATCTATACAGCCACTCTCACTATCACACACTCTCACTTATAGCCATTTAAATACTCTAACACACATATATACTGCCTTTTACATATGTAGTTACTCGCACATGTACCACTGAGATATACATTCACTCACTAACACACCCATACACACACTCACCCACCCAAGCAGTCCATCACAGATGCACTCTTGAAATCATGCACCCAGTGAATCACCCACTCACACATCTATGTACAGAGTCACACACACCCCACCCACACAAACACTCAGGCAGCCATACAGTTACTCAGAGAACCAATCAATAACCCATATAGACACTCATGTAGCTATTCGCAAATCCGTGCATCCACTTACACACCAACAAACAGACGGATACAGACATTCACACAGTTTAGTCACTAACCCATGCATTCAGTAAGATACGTTTAATCACTCACTTGTAGAGTCAGTCACTCACGTACTAAATCATCCATTCAGACACTTATACACCCACTCATTCTTCAATACGCCTTTCCGTATATATATTAAACATATTTAAACTTTACAGAAACACACAGTCACTGGATGATGTCATCAGTGATGTCATCAGTGATGTCATTTGAGATGTCATCAGTGATGTCACTGACCATGTCATGAGTGATGTAATATGTGACGTCATCAGCAGTGCATTGCGGGGCGCGAGTTATAGTTAGCTGAACTAACTATAACGGGGGAATTTCTATGGTTTTGTACGAGTGAAATGTCCAACTAACTATAACTGTCCCTAAAACCTATGGTTTTTTCAGTGAATATATATATATATATATATATATATTTATATTATCTACTGGCGGTCGCCAGTAGATAGTTATAGTTAGGACCTCTATCCATAGGAAATCCGCAACATTCTATTTGAAATAACTCTTGCGCCGGTGACGAATTTTTGCGAAAGCTTCCAACTTGTTGGGGCGCTCCGCTCCGCTCCTACCCTGAAAGTCTCGTGTTGATTCGTCAAGCGGGGGCCGAGAAAAAAGGGGGGTCCCAAAACGCGTTTTCTCCATTTTTTCCATGTTAATTCCCATAGGAAATTTTAGCCACGGCTACAGCCCGAACTGCTGAACGGAATTACACCAAATTTGGCAAAAAGGTAGTGCTTGGTTCAGAAAGCACCCTTTTTAAAAATGGTGTAAATTGCTCAGTAGTTGCTGAGAAAATCCAAAATAAAAGTTTCGATATTTAGAGGCACGGAGGATCCGCGCACCCTCCCGACCACGAGCTGCATGCTAATTGGCTGTCAACACTCCAAACAAGGAAGTGTTGGCAGCCATCTTGTCCCTCGGTAGAACCGAGGGACAAAAAAAGACAAAAACAAGGGCGCAAAACGCAAAAAGGGGGGAGGGTAGACACACCCTGACCCCCTAGCCCTGCTCGGCAGAAAACGCGCTGGGTGCGTGGATCCTGCCGATAAAAAAAAAAAACGAAGCGCGGGCTCCCGCGCTTCTGGTTAATTGGCCCCCGGGTGGGCAAGTCCCGGGGGCATGCGGGGCTTTAATTATTAATTATATGGGGGGGCCTCTAAGGCCCCCCCAAGCCCCGGGGACCGCCACCCCTGGGGCTTTAAAGAAAATGGTGCGGGAGGGCTCTGAGCCCTCCCGCAGCCCCGGGGACCGCCACCCCCCGGGGCTTCTTTTTTTTAATTAAATCACCTTTGTGGGGGGGCTCCAGCCCCCCCACACGTCCCGGGGACCGCCACCTCCCCGGGGCACTAAGAAATTTAAAATGGGGGTCCGTTTGGACCCCGAAGCCCCGGGGACCACCACCTCCCCAGGGCTTTGCAGATGTGGGGAGGGGGCCGCGCGGCCCCCCTCCTGGAGCCATTGATGGCCCTGGGGACCGCCACCCCCAGGGCCGGCTCCTGCAGTGTCCCGGGTGCCTACCCCGGGACACTGCTGTTTGCAATGGCAGGACGGGAGCCTCGCGGCTCCCGTCCTGTCATTGCAAAGTTGCTTTGCTTCATTGAAGCGAGAGCAGGGAAACCTGCTCTCGCTTCAATGAAGCAAAGCAGATTGCTTTTCCACATGGGGAGCTGCATGTCAGCAGCTCCCCATGTGGAAAAGAAATGCCGGCTCCCATAGGACGCAGGGAGCCGGCGGGACTGTGGGGGGATTGGGGACCCCCCCACGGTCCCCAACGGAGAGGGCCAGCCCCGGGGGATGGGGTCCCCAGGGCAAGTAGTGGCCCGGGAGGGGGGCCACGCGGCCCCCCTCCCCCCCAAAAAAATAAATAAAAATAAATAAATAAATAAAGGCCTGCCCCGGGGGATGGGGTCCCCGGGGCAAAAGGAGGCCTGAGGAGGGGGGCCACGCAGCCCCCTCCTTAAAAAAAATAAGAGTGGCCATGCCCCGGGGGATGGGGACCCCGGGGCCGGAATCGGCCACGGGAGGGGGGCCACGCGGCCCCCTTCCAGTTTTTTTTTTTAAAAGAAAAAAAAGGGGTAAGGACCTGGGGGATGGGGTCCCCAGGGCCCAAAAAAAGGAAAAATGGAAGGGGGGCCACACAGCCCCCCTTGGAAAACAAAAACAAAAAAAAACGATCGGGCCGTAGGCCCCGCCCCCTTCCTTTACCACTCTGCAATTGCGCCCCCTGGCGCGTTTGCAGAGGGGGAACGAATTCCCCTTTGAATACTGGGGGTCCCTGGGGGCCAACTAGCCCACCTGGAACCTCCAGTATGCGCCAGGGGGCTGCGTTGCAGAGAGGTGTTCTGAGGCCATGCCCCTTTTTACACCTCTCTGCAACGCAGCTCTGTGGCGCTACTGGAGGTACCTGGTGGGATAGTTGGACCCCAGGGACCCTCAGGATTCAAGGGGACTTAATCCCCCAACTTAAAACGCGCCACGGGGCGTGTTTGCACAGTGGTGAAGGGAGGGGGCGGGGCTTCAGGTGACATGTGTGCAAATAGGCCCCGTGGCGCGTTTTAAGATGGGGAATTAAATCCCCTTCAATCCTGAGGGTCCCTGAGGGCCAACTAGCCCACCAGGTACCTCCAGTAAGCGCCACTGAGCTGCGTTGCAGAGTGTTGTAAAAAGGGGCGTGGCCTCTGAACACCTCTCTGCAACGCAGCTCTCTGGCGCATACTGGAGGTATCTGGTGGGCCAGTTGGCCCCTAGGGACCCTCGGGATTGAGGAGGAATTAATTCTCCAACTTAAAACGCGCCACAGGGCGTGTTTGCAGACATGTCACCTCAGGCCCCACCCCCTTCCTTAACCATTGTGCAAATATTCCTCTAAAATCAGCCGAACTACGAATTCTGATTTACTCACCTGTTATCAGGAGAGACCTCAGTGCTGCATCTTTCAGCCCAGTACTGATCCTGAAAAGTAATTCTAACCGTACTTACCAGTAACTTGAATTTCCTTCCATAGGCTAACATTGACTGGTTTCACTTGGAAATTCTTCTGTGTGTGGAGTTTTAGAACTTTATAATATTCCTCTAAAATCAGCTGAACTACGAATTCCAATTTACTCACCTGTTATCAGGAGAGACCTCAGTGCTGCATCTTTTAGCCCAGTACTGATCCTGAAAAGTAATTCTAACCGTACTTACCAGTAACTTGAATTTCCTTCCATAGGCTAACACTGACTGGTTTCACTTGGAAATTCTTCGAAGTGTGGAGTTTTGGAACTTTATAATATTCCTCTAAAATCAGCTGAACTACGAATTCCAATTTACTCACCTGTTATCAGGAGAGACCTCAGTGCTGCATCTTTCAGCCCAGTACTGATCCTGAAAAGTAATTTTAACCATACTTACCAGTAACTTGTATTTCCTTCCATAGGAATCCATTGTCTGGTTTTCAGCAGAAAAGTTTCAAAGTGTCGATTTTCACAAACTACAAATATTCCTTAAAAATCGCCCTGTATGACTTAAACGCATTCTTTCAACTGTTTACAGGAGATTCACCAGTGCTGGATCCAGGATCCACCACTGAGTAAGAAAAAGTAACGATAACACTACTTACCTGCTAAGTGAATTTCCTCCCATAGGATAACATTGGTGATTCTATGTGAAAAAGTTTCTGTCAACTTTTAAAATACAATAATATTCCTTAAAAATCAGTACTGTAACCAAAACGCTTTTACTCAACTGTTTACAGGAGATGTCCCAGGACTGAATCTAGGATCCAGTCCTGTGGTTAGAAAAGTAATCCATAAAGTAACTAATTGCATTTAACTAGAAATTCACATTGAGCTCAATGTTGCATTGTGTTTGAAATTGTGTTGCCCATTGCAACAACTGTAACTACTGTACTTAAAAGTCTATTGCCTATTTGCAAAGAATTTAAACTAAAGTAATTCATTCTGAGAAAGTATATTTTGTAATGTAATGTATAATGTAATTACAATGTAATTTAAAAAATAAGTAGTTAAAAAAAATGTAGAAAATCAGTATCAAAAAAATAAAGATAACAATTAATACATTTAAAAATTGTCATTTACAAAACCTTGGACATTCACTGAAAAAACCATAGGTTTCAGACATGTTTTAGTTAGGAATTGTCATTTAAAAAACCTTTGAAATTCACTGAAAAAACCATAGGTTTCAGGCACGTTATAGTTAGAAATTAGCATTTAAAAAACCTTTGAAATTTACTGAAAAAACCATAGGTTTCAGGCACGTTATAGTTAGAAATTAGCATTTAAAAAACCTTTGAAATTCACTGAAAAAACCATAGGTTTCAGACACGTTATAGTTAGAAATTAGCATTTAAAAAACCTTGAAATTCACTGAAAAAACCATAGGTTTCAGGCACGTTATAGTTAGCAATTAGCATTTAAAAACCTTTGAAATTCACTGAAAAAACCATAGGTTTCAGACACGTTATAGTTAGAAATTTGCATTTAAAAAACTTTTGAAATTCACTGAAAAACGCATAGGTTTTAGGGACAGTTATAGTTAGTTGGACATTGCACTCGTACAAAACCCGTGAAATTCTCCGTTATAGTTAGTTCAGCTAACTATAACTCGCGCCCCGCAATGCACTGCTGATGACGTCACATATTACATCACTCATGACATGGTCAGTGACATCACTGATGACATCACTGATGACATCTCAAATGACATCACTGATGACATCACTGATTACATCATCCACGTGATAATCTGATGCACCACCTCACACCCTAATATAACCTTTGATACACCCACTCTAAATAACAGACTGCCATTCGCAAAACCATAGACACTCCAACACCAATAACTACATACCCACTCACTGATTCTTAGGTCTACACACACATCCACTCACTCACCCGTACAGTCACTCATACTTACGGTCACTCAGTACAGGACTAGCATATGCACTCATACTCCTATATAGACACTCAAACACTGCCACTCATCCATAGAGGTACTCACACACCTAGTCAGTCATGCAAATAATTAAACACACTGCCATTTACTCACCTATACAGTTATACACACACCAGCTCACTTACTCATACAAATACTAGCATATTCTTACGCTCTTATACAATCACTGATACAAGCACACACTCATCCATACAGTCACTCTCACAATCACACACTCTTGCTTATAGCTATTTATATACTCCAACACACATATATACTGCCTTTCACATATGTAGTTACTCACACATGTACCACTGGGACATACATTCACTCACTAACACACTCTTACACACACTTACCCACCCATACAGTCTATCACAGATGCACTCTTGAAACCATCCACCCAGTGAATCACCCACTCACACATCTATGCACAGAGTCGCACACACCCCACCCACACAAACACTCAGGCACCCATACAGATACTCAGACAACCAATCAATAACTCATATAGACACTCATGTAGCTATTCACAAACCCATGCAGCCACTTACACAGCAACAGACAGACGGATTCAGACATTCACCCAGTTTAGTCACTAACCCATGCATTCAGTAAGATATGTTTAATCACTCACTTATAGAGTTAGTCACGCACCTACTAAATCATCCATACAGACACTTATACACCCACTCATTCTTCAATACGCCTTTCCCTATATATATTAAAAATATTTAAACTTTACAGAAACACACAGTCACTGCATCATGTCATCAGTGATGTCATTTGAGATGTCATCAGTGATGTCATCAGTGATGTCACTGACCATGTCATGAGTGATGTAATATGTGACGTCATCAGCAGTGCATTATGGGGCGCGAGTTATAGTTAGCTGAACTAACTATAACGGGGAATTTCATGGCTTTTGTACGAGTGCAATGTCCAACTAACTATAACTGTCCCTAAAACCTATGGTTTTTTCAGTGAATATATATATATATATATAAAGAGGTTGCCCACCAACAAAGTGCACTCTCAGCAGATTTATTTCTAGAAACCAGCTTCATAGAATTCCATATACACAGCAGTCCAGTGCCGACGCGTTTCGGGCTTGCGCCCTTTGTCAAAGGCATACTGCATGAAGAAGGCAAACATTTCTACACAATATATCCCCTCTTTTATGTCCATCACACTCAGGTGAGTAAGCGGCTTGTGCCAGGAATTCTGGGATGTGTAGTCCAAAAATTACCCATGTGGGCTGCCGTTATCACACAATCCAAACAAATGTTTTTGCTGATGTTACCCAACAAAGCTGATTTCTTTACATTGGTCCTGCTGCTCCACTCAGCGCTGCCCAAATAAACAAGCCGCGGACCCGCATTGTTTTTGCGGTAGTGCCACTTCACGACCGGGCCGGCCGTACAAATGCAAAGAAAAGAGGTTGCCCACCAACGAAGTGCACTCTCAGCGGATTTATTTCTAGAAACAGCTTCATAGAATTCCATATAAACAGCAGTCCAGTGCCAACGCGTATCGGGCTTGCGCCCTTTGTCAAAGGCATACTGCATGAAGACGGTAAACATTTCTACACAATATATCCCCTCTTTTATATCCATCACACTCAGGTTAGTAAGCGGCTTGTGCCAGGAATTCTGGGTTGTGTAGTCCAAAAATTACCCATGTGGGTTGCCGTCATCACACAATCCAAACAAATGTTTGAGTGGAACAGCAGATTTTTAGTAAAGGAAAGGAACTTTGTTGGATGCCATCAGCAGAGACAATAACTTTGGATTGTGTGGCAACGGCAGCCCACATGGGCAGTCTTTCGAACTACAGATCCAAGAATCCTCGGCACAAGCCGTTTACTCACCTGAGAATGATTGATATAAAAGAAGGGATATATTTTGTAGTGATGTTGCCGTTTTCATGCAGGATGCCTCTGACAAAGGGCGTGAGGCCCGAAACGCGTCGGCACTGGACTGCTGGTTATATGTGATTCATTGAAGTTTTTCTTTTCTTCTAGAAATAAATCTGCTGATAGCGCACTTCGTCTGGGGGCAACCTCTCTTCTTTGCATTTATACGGCCGGCCCGGTCGTGAAGTGGCGCCACCGCAGGAAGCAATGCGGGTCCACGGCGTGCTTATCTGGGCAGCCTTTTGAGTGGAACAGCAGATTTTGAGTAAAGGAAAGGAACTTTGTTGGATGCCATCAGCAGAGACAATAACTTTGGATTGTGTGGCAACGGCAGCCCACATGGGCAGTCTTTCGAACTACAGATTTCAGAATACTCGGCACAAGCTGTTTACTCACCTGAGAATGATTGATATAAAAGAGGGGATTTATTTTGTAGTGATGTTGCCGTTTTCATGCAGGATGCCTCTGACAAAGGGCGTGAGGCCCGAAACGCGTCGGCGCTGGACTGCTGGTTATATGTGATTCATTGAAGTTTTTCTTTTCCTTCTAGAAATAAATCTGCTGAGAGCGCACTTCGTCTCGGGGCAACCTCTCTTCTTTGCATATATATATATTATCTACTGGCGGTCGCCAGTAGATAGTTATAGTTAGGACCTATTTTCCATAGGAAATCCGCGACATTCTATTTGAAATAACTCTTGCGTCGGTTGACGAATCTTCGCAAAATTTTCAAACTTTATGGCCCGCTCCGGTCCGCTCCTACCCTGAAAGTCTCAGGGTGATTCGTCAAGCGGGGGCCGAGAAAAAAAGGGGGTCTCAAAACGTGTTTTCCCCATTCATTTTCACATAGGAAACTTTAGACACGGCTACAGCCCGAACTGCTGAACGGAATTAGACCAAATTTGGCAAAGAGGTAGTTCTTGGTTCAGAAAGAACCCTTTTTGTTAAATGGTGTAAATCCGTTCAGTAGTTGCGGAGAAATTAAAAAAATAAGAGTCAAAAATCAATTTCCCATAGGAAACTTTATGCAAGGCTACAGCCCGAACTGCTGAACGGAATTACACCAAATTTGGCAAAGAGGTAGTTCTTGGTTCAAAAAGAACCCTTTTGTTAAATGGTGTAAATCCGTTCAGTAGTTGCTGAGAAAATCAAAAGTAAAAACACATATATATCTGGGCGGAGCCTAACCACACATGTCATCGTGAGATCTGATTGGCTGTCAGCACTTCATCCTGGAATTGCTGGCAGCCATCTTGGGACCAATATAAATGATAGTACCCCATTGAAATGCATTGTAGTGAATCGAAGATTTTGAGGGTTACCAAAAGGAGAACTATAAAGGGTGATAACAGACTTTAGTTACATTAGAATTCATTTGTTGATGGTACCATACTAATTTAAGGAATTGTGGCGTGTTCTAAGGTGATTTTACCCTGTGAAAAACCTTCTGCTGGGATATCATGAATCATGTTTGAGAGAAAACTATTTTCACATGCTTGTCCCATACAGTTTTGGAAGGTGCCCCAGAAGCTAAAATGAGAGCATATTTTCTGTAAATTCACATTATCTTTCTCAGTCATGTGAGAATGAAGTCTGCCATTCTCAATAAAACATGTACATCCAACAAGGGCAGAGACTGTCAGTTGATTCCTTTGTGTTCTACTGCAGCTTCCCAGAGTGTTCTAAAGAACAACTAGAGTGCTAACAGCCTTACTTATGACAAAAGTATGGCACACCTGAAGCCATCTTGATTGGAATAAACTGGTAACACTTAAAACATTTAATTTAAAAAGGAACAAAATGATGGGGTTCATCTTGTCATAGAAATTATGGTTAGTGCTCTGGAAAGAAAAATTAGGACATGTTTCAAGTGTGATCTCAAATATCTTCCTGTTATATTTCAACAGGAGCAGCCTGTCAGTTGATACCTTTGTGTTCTACTGCAGCTTCCCAGAGTGTTCTAAAGAACAACTAGAGCGCTAACAGTCTTACTTATGACAAAAGTATGGCACACCTGAAGCCATCTTGATTGGAATAAACTGGTAACACTTAAAACATTTAATTTAAAAAGGAACAAAATGAGGGGGTTCATTTTGCCATAGAAATTATGGTTAGTGCTGTAGAAAGAAAAATTAGGACATGTTTTAAGTGAGATCTCAAATATCTTCCTCTTATATTTCAACAGGAGCAGCCTGTCAGTTGATGCCTTTGTGTTCTACTGCAGCTTCCCAGAGTGTTCTAAAGAACAACTAGAGTGCTAACAGCCTTACTTATGACAAAAGTATGGCACACCTGAAGCCATCTTGATTGGAATAAACTGGTAACACTTAAAACATTTAATTTAAAAAGGAACAAAATGAGGGGGTTCATTTTGCCATAGAAATTATGGTTAGTGCTGCAAAAAGAAAATGTAGTGCATGTTTTAAGTGAGATCTCAAATCCTCTTCTATTTCATTAGAAAATTCTGACATGCAGACTGAAACAATCACTTTCAATACCAGCAGTAGACTTCCAGTTAACTCCTTGGTGAGCAGTAGCTTTACTACAGTGATCTAATGAACAACTAGAGTAATAACATTCTGAATTTATGGCAAATGTGTGACACATCTGACTGCCTTCTTGATGGAATCAAAGTAAAAAACTGAAAGCATTTCCTACTGAGGAGACTGCAGTAAATGAGGAAATTAGGAAACTTCATAACAAAGAAGTCTTCCAAGATGGCCACCAGTGAAAAAATAGCCCAAATGTAGCACAAAAATTACCGAGATGTAGCCCACATATAGCCCAATGACAAAAGTGTGCAAAACACTTTTTATTTTTAGTTTGTTTGCAGTTTTATGTAGTGCAGACTGGTCAGGTATTGGAGCGTTGCATCTTAAAACATGACCCCCCTACACTACAAAAACACCACTGCACTACCCTAAACCCTAAAACACTACCCCCAGCACGACCCCCTACACTACACAAGCACCACTGCACTATCCTAAACCCTAAAACACTACCCCCAGCATGACCCCCTACACTACACAAACACCACTACACTACCCTAAACCCTAAAACACTACCCCAACACCACTGCACTAACCTAAATCCTAAAACACTACCCCCAGCACGACCCCCTACACTACCCAAACACCACTGCACTACCCTAAAACATGACCCCCTACACTACACAAACACCACTGCACTACCCTAAACCCTAAAACACTACCCCCAGCACGACCCCCTACACTACACAAGCACCACTGCACTACCCTAAACCCTTAAACACTACCCCCAGCACGACCCCCTACACTATACAAACACCACTGCACTACCTTAAACCCTAAAACACTACCCCCAGCACGACCCCCTACACTACCCAAACACCACTGCACTAACCTAAATCCTAAAACACTACCCCCAGCACGACCCCTACACTACCCAAACACCACTGCACTACCCTAAAACATGACCCCCTACACTACACAAACACCACTGCACTACCCTAAACTCTAAAACACTACCCCCAGCACGACCCCCTACACTATACAAGCACCACTGCACTACCCTAAACCCTAAAACACTACCCCCAGCACGACCCCCTACACTGCCCGAACACCACTGCACTGCCCTAAACCCTGAAACACCAGCCCCTGCACGACCCCTACACTGCCTGAACACCACTGCACTGCCCTAAACCCTGAAACACATACCCAAGCACGACCCCCTACACTGCCCGAACACCACTGCACTGCCCTAAACCCTGAAACACCACCCCTTCACGACCCCCTACACTGCCCGAACACCACTGCACTGCCCTAAACCCTGAAACACCACCCCCAGCATGACCCCTACACTGCCCGAACACCACTGCACTGCCCTAAACCCTGAAACACTACCCCCAGCAAGACCTCCTACACTGCCCGAACACCACTGCACTGCCCTAAACCCTGAAACATCACCCCCAGCAAGACCCCCTACACTGCCCGAACACCACTGCCCTAAACCCTGAAACACCACCCCCAGCACGACCCCTACACTGCCCGAACACCACTGCACTGCCCTAAACCCTGAAACACCACCCCCAGCACGACCCCTACACTGCCCGAACACCACTGCACTGCCCTAAACCCTGAAACACCACCTCCTGCACGACCCCCTACACTGCCCGAACACTGCTGCACTGCCCTAAACCCTGAAACAGCATCCCCAGTCACGACCCCCTACACTGCACGAACACCACTGCACTGCCCTAAACCCTGAAACACTACCCCCAGCAAGACCCCTACACTGCCCGAACACCACTGCACTGCCCTAAACCCTGAAACACCACCCCCAGCAAGACCCCCTACACTGCCCGAACACCACTGCCCTAAACCCTGAAACACCACCCCCAGCAAGACCCCTACACTGCCCGAACACCACTGCACTGCCCTAATCCCTGAAACACCAGCCCCAGCACGACCCCTACACTGCCCGAACACCACTGCACTGCCCTAAACCCTGAAACACCACCCCCAGCACGACCCCCTACACTGCCCGAACACCACTGCACTGCCCTAAACCCTGAAACACCACCCCCTGCACGATGCCCTACACTGCCCGAACACTACTGCACTGCCCTAAACCCTGAAACACCACCCCCAGCACGACCCCCTACACTGCCCGAACACCACTGCACTGCCCTAAACCCCGAAACACTACCCCCAGCAAGACCCCCTACACTGCCCGAACACCACTGCCCTAAACCCTGAAACACCACCCCCAGCAAGACCCCCTACACTGCCCGTACACCACTGCACTTCCCTAAACCCTGAAACACCACCCCCAGCATGACCCCCTACACTGCCCGAACACACTGCACTGCCCTAAACCCTGAAACACCACCCCCAGCACGACCCCCTACACTGCCCGAAAACCACTGCACTGCCCTAAACCATGAAACACCAGCCCCAGCACGACCCCCTACACTGCCCGAACACCACTGCACTGCCCTAAACCCTGAAACACCACCCCCAGCACGACCCCCTACACTGCCCGAACACCACTGCACTGCCCTAAACCCTGAAACACCAGCCCCAGCACAACCCCGTACACTGCCCGAACACCACTGCACTGCCCTAAACCCTGAAACACCAGCCCCAGCACGACCGCCTACACTGCCCGAAAACCACTGCACTGCCCTAAACCCTGAAACACCACCCCCAGCACGACCCCCTACACTGCCCGAACACCACTGCACTACCCTAAACCCTCAAACACCAGCCCCAGCACGACCCCCTACACTGCCCGAACACCACTGCACTGCCCTAAACCCTGAAACACCAGCCCCAGCAAGACCCCCTACACTGCCCGAACACCACTGCACTGCCCTAAACCCTGAAACACCACCCCCAGCAAGACCCCCTACACTGCCCGAACACCACTGCACTAAAGCCTGAAACACCACCCCCAGCAAGACCACCTACACTGGCCGAACACCATTGCACTGCCCTAAACCCATAAACACCACCCCCTGCACGACCCCCTACACTGCCCAAACACCACTGCACTGCCCTAAACCCTGAAACACCACCCCCTGCACGACCCCCTACACTGCCCGAACACCACTGCACTGCCCTAAACCCTGAAACACCACCCCTCAGCACGACACCCTACACTGCCCGAACATCACTGTACTGCCCTAAACCCTGAAACACCACCCCCAGCATGACCCCCTACACTGTCCGAACACCACTGCACTGCCCTAAACCCTGAAACACCACCCCCTGCACGACCTCCTACACTGCCGGAACACCACTGCACTGCCCTAAACCCTGAAACACCACCCCCAGCACGACCCCCTACACTGCCCGAACACCACTGCTCTGCCCTAAACCCTGAAACATCAACCCCAGCAAGACCCCCTACACTGCCTGAACACCACTGCCCTAAACCCTGAAACACCACCCCCTACACTGCACGAACACCACTGCACTGCCCTAAACCCTGAAACACCACCTCCAGCAAAACCCCTACACTGCCTGAACACCAATGCTCTGCCCTAAATCCTGAAACACTAGCCCCAGCATGACCCCCTACACTGCCCAAACACCACTGCACTGCCCTAAACCCTGAAACACCACCCCCAGCACGACCCCCTACACTGCCCGAATACCACTGCACTGCCCTAAACCCTGAAACACCAGCCCCAGCAAGACCCCCTACACTGCCCGAACACCACTGCACTGCCCTAAACCCTGAAACACCAGCCCCAGCATGACCCACTACACTGCCCGAACACCACTGCACTGCCCTAAACCCTGAAACACCAGCCCCAGCACGACCACCTATACTGCCCGAACACCACTGCACTGCCCTAAACCCTGAAACACCAGCCCCAGCATGACCCCCTACACTGCCCGAACACCACTGCACTGCCCTAAACCCTGAAACACCAGCCCCAGCACGACCCCCTACACTGCCCGAACACCACTATACTGCCCTAAACCCTGAAACACCAGCCCCAGCATGACCCCCTACACTGCCCGAACACCACTGCACTGCCCTAAACCCTGAAACACCACACCCTGCATGACCCCCTACACTGCCCGAACACCACTGCACTGCCCTAAACCCTGAAACACCACCCCCTGCATGACCCCCTACACTGCCCGAACACCACTGCACTGCCCTAAACCCTGAAACACCACCCCCTGCAGCACCCCCTACACTGCCCGAACACCACTGCACTGCCCTAAACCCTGAAACACCACCCCCTGCACCGCCCCCTACACTGCCCGAACACCACTGCACTGCCCTAAACCCTGAAACACCACCCCCAGCACGACCCCCTTTACTGCTCGAACACCACTGCACTGCCCCAAACCCTGAAACACCACCCCCAGCACGACCCCCTACACTGCCCGAAAACCACTGCCCTAAACCCTGAAACACCACCCCTGCACGACCCCCTACACTGCCCGAACACCACTGCACTGCCCTAAACCCTGAAACACCACCCCTACACTGCCCGAACACCACTGCACTGCCCTAAACCCTGAAACACCACCTCCAGCACGACCCCTACACTGCCCGAACACCACTGCACTGCCCTAAACCCTAAAACACCACCCCCAGCATTACCCCCTACACTGCCCAAACACCACTGCACTGCCCTAAACCCTAAAATACTACCCCCAGCACAACCCCCTACACTACCCGAACACGACTGCACTGCCCTAAACCCTCAAACACTACCCCCAGCAAGACCCCCTACACTACCCGAACACCACTGCACTGCCCTAAACCCTAAAACACTCCCCCAGCACGACCCCCTACACTACCCGAACACCACTGCACTGCCCTAAACACTAAAACACTCCCCCAGCACGACCCCCTACACTACCCAAACACCACTGCACTGCCCTAAACCCTAAAACACTACCCCCCGCATGACCCCCTACACTACCCAAACACCAATGCACTACCCTAATCCCTAAAACACTACCCCCGCATGACCCCCTACACTACCCTAAACCCTAAAACACTACCCCCGCACGACTCCCTACACTACCCAAAGACCACTGCACTACCCTAAACCCTAAAACATGACCTCCTACACTACACAAACACCACTGCACTACCCTAAACCCTAAAACACTACCCCTACACTACACAAACACCACTGCACTACCCTAAACCCTAAAACACTACCCCCAGCAGTACCCCTACACTGCCCAAACACCACTGCACTAACCTAAACCCTAAAACACTACCCCAGCAGTACCCCCTACACTACCCAAACACCACTGCACTACCCTAAATCACTACCCCCAGCACGACCCCCTACACTACCCAAACACCACTGCACTACCCTAAACCCTAAAACACTACCCCCAGCACGACCCCCTACACTACCCAAACACCACTGCACTACCCTAAACCCTAAAACACTCCCCCCAGCACGACTCCCTACACTACCCAAACACCACTGCACTACCCTAAACCCTAAATCTACCCCCAGCATGACCCCCTACACTACACAAACACCACTGCACTACCCTAAACCCTAAAACACTACCCCCAGCACGACCCTCTTCACTACCTAAACACAACTGCACAATTTGTTACAGGCGTTGCAACGCAGGCCTGTGGTGCTTACTGGAAGT
The DNA here is from genome assembly GCA_963921515.1 of Calotriton arnoldi. Lineage (NCBI taxonomy): Eukaryota > Metazoa > Chordata > Amphibia > Caudata > Salamandridae > Calotriton > Calotriton arnoldi. The sequence continues at coordinate 123,870 of CAWUFW010020662.1, read as the reverse complement.
ACCTATTGGGCTAGTTGGGCCCCAGGGACCCTCAGGATTCAAGGTGACCTAATCCCCCAACTTAAAACGCACCACGGGGCGCGTTTGCACAGTGGTGAAGGGAGGGGCGGGGCCTCAGGTGACATGTGCGCAAACACGCCCTGTGGTGCGTTTTAAGTTGGGGAATTAATTCCCTTTGAATCCTGAGGGACCCTGGGGCCAACTAGCACACCAGGTACCTTCAGTAAGCACAACAGAGTTGCGTTGCAGAGAGGTGAAAAAAGGTGCGTGGCCTCGGAACGCCTCTCTGCAACTCAGCTCTGTGGTCCTAACTGTAGGTACCTGGGGGCTAGTTGGGCCCCAGGGACCCTCAGAATTCAAGGGGACTTAATCCCGCAACTTAAAACGCACCACTGGGTGCGTTTGCACACATGTCACCTCAGGCCCCCCCTCCCTTCACCACTGTGCAAACGCGCCCTGTAGCGCGTTTTAAGAGGTAGTTTTAATCCCCCTGCCCTATTATGTACTAGGGACTTGCAGAGGAGGTCATGCTAATCACAGGGGTACCCCAACGCATAGTGTTCCCTAGTGTATGTAGGTGTTTTCACTGTATTCTAAGTGTCTTTTAGCATAGCACTGGCTCTGGTCTGAAAAAGTTGTGGGCACAGGATGATTTTGCAACAAGGCCTCTTTCTGCTCCTCTGTTGGTTCTTTCTGCACATCTTTTGCTTCTTTCTGTGCGTTTTTTCTTCTTTCTTCACATGTCCTACCTCTGTAGTCATAGTTAGAAACTAGCATTTAAAAAACCTTTGAAATTCACTTAAAAATCATAGGTTTCAGGCACGTTATAGTTAGAAATTAGCATTTAAAAACCTTTGAAATTCACTGAAAAAACCATATGTTTCAAACACGTTATAGTTAGAAATTAGCATTTAAAAAACCTTTGAAATTCACTGAAAAAACCATAGGTTTTAGGGACAGTTATAGTTAGTTGGACATTTCACTCGTACAAAACCATAGAAATTCCCCTGTTATAGTTAGTTCAGCTAACTATAACTCGCGCCCCGCAATGCACTGCTGATAACGCCACATATTACATCACTCATGACATGGTCAGTGACATCACTGATGACATCACTGATGACATCTCAAATGACATCACTGATGACATCATCCATGTGATAATTTCATGCATCTTCTCACACCCTAATATAACTTTTGATACACCCACTCTAAATTACAGACTGCCATTCTCAAAACCATAGACACTCCAACACCAAAAACTACATACCCACTCACTGATTCTTAGGTCTACACACACATCCACTCACTCACCCGTACAGTCACTCATACTTAGTCACTCAGTACAGGACTATCATATGCACTCATACACCTATATAAACACTCACACACCGCCACTCATCCATAGAGGTACTCACACACCTAGTCAGTCATGCAAAAAACTTAATCACACACCCATTTACTCACCTATACAGTTATACACACACCAGCTCACTTACTCATAGAAATACTAGCACATTCTTACGCTCTTATACAATCACTGATACAAGTACACACTCATCCATACAGCCACTCTCACAATCACACACTCTCACTTATAGCCATTTATATACTCCAACACACATATATACTGCCTTTCACATATGTAGTTACTCACACATGTACCACTGAGATATACATTCAATCACTAACACACCCATACACACACTCACCCACCCATACAGTCCATCACAGATGCACTCTTGAAACCATGCACCCAGTGAATCACCAACTCACACATCTATGCACAGAGTCACACACACCCCACCCACACAAACACTCAGGCACCCATACAGATACTCAGACAATCAATCAATAACCCATGTAGACACTCATGTAGCTATTCAGAAAGCTCATGCAGCCGCTTACAAACCAACAGACAGACGGATACAGACATTCACACAGTTTAGTCACTAACCCATGCATTCAGTAAGATACATTTAATCACTCACTTGTAGAGTCAGTCACTCACGTACTAAATCATCCATTCAGACTCTTATACACCCACTCATTCTTCAATACACCTTTCCCTATATATATTAAACATATTTAAACTTTACAGAAACACACAGTCACTGGATGATGTCATCAGTGATGTCATCAGTGATGTCATTTGAGATGTCATCAGTGATGTCATCAGTGATGTCACTGACCATGTCATGAGTGATGTAATATGTGACGTCATCAGCAGTGCATTGCGGGCGCGAGTTATAGTTAGCTGAACTAACTATAACGGGGGAATTTCTATGGTTTTGTACGAGTGAAATGTCCAACTAACTATAACTGTCCCTAAAACCTATGGTTTTTTCAGTGAATATATATATATATATATATACACATGCAAATGTACCATTTTTATCTCTCCAGCTGATAGAAAATTGGTTCCATTTTCAAAAGTCTTCTTATGTCTGGTGTTAGCCAAGATCTTTTGACTTTGCTAAAATGTTTAAAATATATTTACATATAAGGGCTTTCAGTCACCTCGCTTCATCCATTGGTGTCTTCTTGTGTTACTTACATTTTACTTCTGCCCACTATAGATATAGCATGCAGCAATGGGCCACCTACCTAAGCCACTGGTTACCTTCGCTTTGAGTGACTGCATTTTGCTCTTTCACAAGGAGTACATCCGCACATAAGCTAGTTCCTTCAGTGCCAGTGTTATTTATTTTACTTTATGTTTACTTTAGTGTTGCCTTTATGTTTTGAGCCTGATGTGCTGGCAGGACGCTTCTGGTGCACATTCCATCTTTATCAGATCCCATTGTCTGCCAGTGCTGATGTACAATCCTTTTGGAGTGTTCCTTTTCTAAATGCTGCTATTTCGGAGCATACTAGATTTCGGGGTGGGCGGAATGTTTTATTCCACCTTTGGAATTTTGCAACTCTGCTTTTCTCTTGGAATGTGGAGTTCTGGCCAAAATCCGCCAATCGCTGCAGAGCGGAATTATTTTCCCAGGAGGCTCCAGAAATACGATTGATATTGGTCATCTCCAAGCATGATTTTCTAACATGGGCATTTGTGAGCGGTCATGGGCAGTTGCTGTCAGAGGGCTGCTTCTTGAGTAGATTTGCTGCCACTCGAGTAGATTTTCTACTCCAGTAGCAAAATGAACTTGAATGGCTGTGCACTCTTGTGCGCCGCATGGTGCCTCTCGCGCTGATATTTCAGTTCTGCTCCAGCTACTGGCACTAAATTGTTGCGCAAGCAGCACAAAATGCATATTTTCCACCCGTTGGGTGAACTCCCCAGAATCTCGCTGAGTTTTTATGTAACTCCGCAGAATTCCACACACCCCTAACCAGATTGTGCCTATTTGAAACTGTTCTGTATTGTTATCCTCTTTTTACTTTCTTTCTTTCTTTGCTCCCTTCTTTCTTTATTTCTTTGCTTCTTTCTTTCCCTTTCTCTTTCCTTCTTTTTCTTTCTCTTCTCTTCTCTTCCCTTCTCTTTATTTCTATTTCTTTCTCAAATTCCCCTTTTTTCTTTATTTTTTCTCTCTCTTTCCTTTTTTCTTTCTTTCTCTTTCCTTCTTCCTTTCTCTTGCTGTCTTTCATTCTTGCCTTCTGTCATTCCTTCTTTCCTTCTCTTTTACCTTCTCACATTCTTTTTCTTTTCTTCTTTCTTTCTCTTTCATTCTATTTCATTCTATTTCTTTCATTCTCTCTATTTCTTTCTTTCCTTCTTTCCTTTTATCTTTTGTTCCTTTTTTCTTTGTTTCTTTCTTGCCTTCTTTCCTTCTATCTTGCCTTCTTGATTTCCTTTCTTTCTCTGATTCCTTCTCTTTCTTTCTTGCCTACATTCCTGCTATCTTGCCTTATTGCTTTCCTTCCTTTATCTGTTTCCTTCTTTTTCTTTTTTGTTTTCTTCCATTTCTTTCTTTCTTGCTTTCTTTCTTTCTTTCTTTCATTTCTCTGCTTCCGTTTCTTTCTTTCTTTCTTTCTTTCTTTCTTTCTTTCTTTCTTTCTTTCTTTGTCAAAGGCAAGAGGCTTGCAGCAAATGCCAAACTGATTGAATTTTTTAGTTCTGTGTTAGCCATACTTTTTGATTTTACTAAAATTATGTGTATAACATACTTACTTATAGGGTTTCCCCCAGACCTCATCCATTAATCTGTGTTTGGTGTCATTCACATTTGCTATAAGGGGCTATGCATCAGCCCCCTATACCCATTGGCTGATTTCACTACGAGTTACAGCATGCCGTCACTTCACAAGGAACACATCCACATACAAAGTTGTTCCCTTCAGTGCCAGGGAGTACTATGGAAATATGTGGGTGGGTGTTTTTTTTTACCCCAAAAACTTTGCGCCTCTAACAAATAATTTTTTTTTAGATAGACGAGGGCCCAGCATAATCCCTAACAATAAAGTTTTGCAAAAAACATGACAAAACAGAACATGAATTGCCAGAAGGCTGGCGCCAACGCCAGACTATTGACTTTGCCAATGCTCATTCATCCTTTTAAGGAAGTGATCATAGTTTATATTGGAAACCCTCGCTGGGGGTGCAGACAGGTCATTTTTAGGTCTGTTCTACAGACAGCTGAAGATGTCTGGCAAGAGCTCATGCCACCACAATCTACACAACATACACTACACGACATACATCACACATACATAAGAATACACATACACTTACTGTTCATATTGGTACAGAAAAATGGTCTTTAGATAGTCCCTTGAAGCCATTGGCTACTGGGACAGAACATTTTAAAACATAGAACCCCTGCTCTTCCCTCCTGGTGCTGTTCTGCTCCTTAAGTCTTTTCTTCGCTCTCACTGTCGCTGTTCTGAACTGCAGAGAGCTAGATGCGCCCAGGTTCACTTCTCATATTGGTGGCATAGAGGTTGCAGTTTTGGCAATTTGAGAGTTATACGAATATTTAATTATTGTAAGGCCTTGGTTTCAACATCATAGCACTGACACAAAGAATAATTATGTCTTTTCAGAATGACAACTTCCAGCTTTTAAAACCCCTTAACTTTTGTGAAAATTGTAACAAAGTGTCCTAGCTAAATAAGCATGATTCAGGAAAAGTACCCAGCCACGTCTGACAGGAGTACTGAGATGGCAATCATGGCAATGAGAACAACATGAAGGGACTTGGTTTGTGAAAGAATGTAAACATCAACCCATTGTAATATCATGATAATGAAAGCTGGGACTCCGACTGAATTGATGGGGGGGCGATTAAATAATGAAGCAGACCTCACTCTATAAGTGTTGCGGGGATTCTGCACATACACAGAACTATGTGCAGGAAAACAGGACCTCGGTGTATAGGGGCTGAACCTTCCTACCACCTTAGTACCCAAAATCCCAAAACCGACTAGCTATAGTGTCTCATTCCTTCTCCTACATAATTACGAAGCTACAAATGATTCGACCACCCAGAACACAACACTCCCGACTCTCTCAGGAATCGCGGTAGCAAGACATTCCCTTTCGCTCACTCACTCGTACTTGTCCACAATAACAATTGTCAGAGTCACAGTTATAGTTCAAAATGTTTATTTTAACTATCGTGCTCTATAATGCAGTATACGAGCCACTACCAGCAGCGAAATGCATAAGCCTAAAACAGTTAGCATTGTTACAATTCCATATAATATAAAGGGGATTCTGCACATACACAGAACTATGTGCAGGAAAACAGGACCTCGGTGTATAGGGGCTGAACCTTCCTACCACCTTAGTACCCAAAATCCCAAAACCGACTAGCTATAGTGTCTCATTCCTTCTCCTACATAATTACGAAGCTACAAATGATTCGACCACCCAGAACACAACACTCCCGACTCTCTCAGGAATCGCGGTAGCAAGACATTCCCTTTCGCTCACTCACTCGTACTTGTCCACAATAACAATTGTCAGAGTCACAGTTATAGTTCAAAATGTTTATTTTAACTATCGTGCTCTATAATGCAGTATACGAGCCACTACCAGCAGCGAAATGCATAAGCCTAAAACAGTTAGCATTGTTACAATTCCATATAATATAAAGGGGGATGTCATCATATACAGACAGTGGAAAAAGGACTATAAGGCCTAACCACCCTCCCCTTGGTAAGGTGAAGTTTATTATATAAAGGAAGATCTCTGGGCTTTGTCAGCAGACCCCATACCTTAGTGCCTATATGGAAGTTTTACATCATAGGAACAGCATTGCTCTTCTCCCTGGAAAGGACCCTCTCCAAGTGTGTGTTTGAACAACATGCATCCCCGTAATATCAAAGCACGAGTTTCCAGCAGTGCAGCTGTGTTAGCATGTTTTGTCTAGGTGCTAGGGACTGACCAGAACAGAATAACAAGGGGCATTGTTTATCAACCTTGCACATCGTGTGCAGACTAAACTCCAGGAACAGGCAGAGAACGCAGAAAGCAGACAGTTCTCATGTGAAAGGCGAAAACAGAGTCTTGCAAAATAAAGTAATGTAGTAACGTGAGCAAAAGCAGCATCATGGCAGCAAAGCTCATGCTAACTTAGCAATGTCGACAATGTCCCTAATGGCCGTATAACATAAGGCAGTGGCATAATGCAAAATGTTGGGGCCTCCCTGCAAAATGTGGTGAGGGACCACTGAGACTCCCATATCTCACAGATGGGGGCCAAGCATACAGCTGGAACCGGGAGTGTGTGCAGCCTCTAATGCTACCATAAGATACAGCAATTCAGGGTCCCTGTGCTAACTAAGACCACATTAAATTTAAGGCTGGGGGCTAGATTTTCAAACATTTTGCGCAGGGTTAGTGTCACAAAAGTGACGCCAATAAGCACACATGTTTTTTTAAATGTACTTGCCAGTGCCAAACTTGTTCTGCACTGGAATGTACGCTAAAAGTAGCGCAAAGCAGAGCGAAGCACTGCTTTGTGATACTTAGAGCCAAGGGGGCGTACGTGGGTGGTACGTGGGCATTCCCATGCAACCACCCATGCCTTTTGATGCAAAACCCTATCTACAAAGAATTGTGGATAGGGTTTAGCGCCAAAAGTTAATGTCACTTCAAAGGATGCGCTAACAGGAAAAATGTTTTTATTTCTCCTTTCTTTTCCGACTTTGCATGTGTGTGGAACTGTGCAGCACATACAAAGTGGGAAAAATGTTTAACTTGTCTAGGCACGGCATTTTGTACAGGAAGAGTACCCTTCCTGTTAAAAACATATGCTAGACTCACGCACACACCCTAGCACTATGTTGCTAAGGTTTGTGAATGGCGCATGGCAGGTGAACTCAGCGCCAGCGCTAGGGAGAGGGGATGAAAGAGAGCCTTATCTCTGTAGATATGGCGCTTTCCTGCTCCCTCCCTGTCACGCAACACAGTGCAGCCACTTTGGGTGCTGTGCTGTATTGCGTGCATTTTTTAAAAATCTGGCCCTGAGTCTGCTGAAATGCCACATTGAAATAATCCAAAGGTTCAGCTACTAATCACCCTACAACCAAATATGAAATAAAACATATAGGGGTCCCCCCAAAGTCACAGTTTTCCAATATAATAATTGAAGACGGAACACCTGATCTATTGTACTTGTACATTCCTGGAATCCAGCTTGTAGGGGTGAGAAAACCTCAGTGGTGGTTAACCATTCATGCAACCTGTCCAATATAATACTGCAGAATAAATGTTGAGCACTATCAATAAGGCTAATCAGCCTATAGTTAGAGGGGAGTACCCTGGAGCCTTTTTAAAAAATTGGTATGTTCTCTGCCCCAGCACAAGTCGGAGGCAAAGGCGCAGCTCTCAAGATAGCATTGAATAAGAATAGAACATAGGAACACCAAATATCAATTTCAGCAAGAAAACGATCCGCAGGGATCTTATCCAGCTCTGGTGATTTGTTAAGCATGATCTATTATATAGCTTTACGAATTTTGATACAAGAAATATAAATGATATCCATATTTAACATACTCGGATCAGCTAGGCCTCTCTGCTGGATGTCCAACCCCAGTGGTCCTGCAGTATGAATAGGGTTTAACGCCTTCGGCCCTACTGGGTCAATATGGTGAGAATCCAGCTAAGATGGCTCAGAGTAAAGGGCTGAAAAATGCTCAAACCAATCAGCTGCAGAAATGCTATTTTCTATAGGACATTGCTGTCTATGCTTCTAGTAGCAAGTATGTTCCAAAAGGAACGATGTTCCTTTGCCCTTACAGCACTCAACAGACCTGCCCACATACCATTCTCCCATTCTCTTTTGGCAGTGGAGATCATAACTTTATATATTCCTCTAGCTTCTTGGATCTCGGGATGGTCCTGACTTCGAATGGCCTTGGAAAGTGCCTTCCTAGCTGCTCTACATCATTTGTCATACCATGTTGGCTGATGTTTTCTCCCTGATGAATGCTTATGCTCAACAACAAAAATTATTCCTTCGATTATGCACGTCACTAACTCTATCCAAAACATCTCGTTGCTCCATAGATGAAACCGATGGCAACATGGCTCCGATACTGTCAGCAACCACATTGTAGACCTCCAAAAGTGAGTCCAAAGACTGCACCTTAGCACTCCATTTTATTCTGTGCTAGTTAATCGTAGCCTTCTAATTTAATTCAATATGTTTATTAAGAATTTGGATCTCTGAGGTCCACTTAAGACGTACATAAATAGTCATATAAAAGAAAACCCCAGCAATAAATGTAAACACTTCATTAAAACCATTATATCTACGTCGTGATTGTAGCTTCGTCTATGGGGCCCGGGCTATCTATCCCTCATGCTCATGCCTGATGGGGAATCTAACTACGTCTGTACATTTTCATTTTCTTTTTCATTCTTTCCTATATGGCCACTCCTGTTTCTGCCACTATCTGTTTATGCACCTGTCCCCGCACATGTATGTGAGTCTTTGCTCTGCAGGGTTTGTCTTTTTTGAAACCACTTCACTTTTTTTGATGGGTTATTATTGCATACACCCAACAAGCGGTTGTGGGGTTAGGACCTCCACCAAGCTCAACAATATGGGTGTGCCGGAGACACACTTCAACTTGGAACACATGGTGCCGCTGTCTGGACAGTGTCCTTTTTAACGGTTGCATGTTTTATGGTCTGGTTTTAACTTGTACATATCAATGTGCCTTTACGTTTAGTGTGTTATGTCAATAACAGTAACATATCAGTGTGTGTGTAATTGTCTAGTGTGTAACCTCTCTAAGGAGATAATTGTGGTTTTTTGTTTGAGTCATGTGCCGTTTTGTAACGTATTTAAGTTTGAATACCTTTGTGTTCTTGTTTTGATTTTGGTCTTTTTGTATGTCATTTTCAGCCCTGATGAAGTTCTCCTAGCGGGAACGAAGCGTGTTGGCTGAGCTTTGTTTGCTACTGAACTATTGAAAAAAACATTTTGAAATTAAGGCTTTTTTGATACTACAACAAGTGTATTGGACTTCATTGTCTGGCGCACCCCCACTTGCAGTAATATGCTCCCCTTGGCCTGTCTCTGCTTCCTGCCCCCCCTCAAACTCCATGTCCCGGCTCCGAGGGAGCTGTTGGGCATGCTGGTGAAGCTCTAGGTAGCGGCGGGTGTCTGGCAATGCACAGAAGCGGCCAGCATTAAGCTGTTGCGGCCTGTACCTGACCAGGTCCTTGCAGCTGGAACCGGGCTGCCACAATACCCTAATTGTTTTTGGGGGACAAGCGACTCCGGACTATCTGTCAGCAACCCTCTTTAAGAATGAAGGAGTAAGGTGGAGAATAAGAGAAGTTTGAGAAAATATAAGCCTAGACATAGCTGCTTAATTCCTGAAGGCAGCGAACACAAGGAGATGATGGATGGAGCGCTGAAACTTTTCAGACACTCACCCCCAGTCACAGATCTGGGTTGAATCCATCATCGTTCTTTAGCTCACTTCGCCACCCCAGTTCAGACACAGCTATGTGCAAATCAGTCTTGACCCTGTGCCTCATGGGAACAGTCCAGACCGAACTGCCAAGCTAAGTCTTCCCTGGACCGGAAACAAGCATCCTGGGACCGGTTTCGGGCTAACAGCCCTCATCAGCCAGGCTAACTTGAATCCAGTGGCAAAGTGAGCAAGGGACCCACGTCTGGGCATACCCTGCCAACTTAGGGCCAACAAAGCAAACACAAGGAGATGATGGACGGAGCGCTGAAACTTTTCAGACACTCACCCCCAGTCACAGATTTGGTTGAATCCATCATCGTTCTTTAGCTCACTTCGCCACCCCAGTTCAGACACAGCTATATGCAAATCAGTCTTGACCCTGTGCCTCATGGGAACAGTCCAGACCGAACTGCCAAGCCATGTCTTCCCTGGACCGGAAACAAGCATCCTGGGACCGGTTTCGGGCTAACAGCCCTCATCAGCCAGGCTAGCTTGAATCCAGTGGCAAAGTGAGCAAGGGACCCACGTCTGGGCATACCCTGCCAACTTAGGGCCAACAAAGCAAACACAAGGAGATGATGGACGGGGCGCTGGATGATGGACCGGCTGGACTGTTCCCATTGGGTGCAGGGTCAAGACTGATTTGCATATGGCTGGGTCCAAACTGATATGGCATGGTGAGCAAAAAAACGATGGATCTCTGTATTGGGGTGAATGTATGACATTGTTCTGCATTCTGTCCATCAATTGTTCTTTTTGCATTTGTCACCCCAAGTGGGACGGGTATGCCCAGACGTGGGTCCCGTGCTTCCCATGCCACTTGAGTCAAGCTATCCTGGCTGATGAGGGGTGAAACCCCGAAACCGGTCCTAGGATGCTTGTTTCCAGTCCAGGGAGGACCTGGCCTGGCAGTTCGGGCTGGACTGTTCCCATTGGGCGTAGGGTCAAGACTGATTTGCATATGGCTGGGTCCAAACTGGTAGGGCATGGTGAGCAAAAAAATGATGGATTTAGGCCCAGATCTCTGTACTGGGGTGAATGTATGACATTGTTCTGCATTCTGTCCATCTATTGTTCTTTTTGCTTCTGTCACCCCGAGTGGGACGAGAATGCCCAGACGTGGGTCCCGTGCTCCCCATGCCACTGGAGTCAAGCTATCCTGGCTGATGAGGAGTGAATCCCCGAAACCGTGCCTAGGATGCTTGTTTCCAGTCCAAGGAAGGCCTGGCCTGGCAGTTCGGGCTGGACTGTTCCCATTGGGCACAGGGTCAAGACTGATTTGCATATGGCTGGGTCCAAACTGGTATGGCATGGTGAGCAAAAAAACGATGGATTTAGGCCCAGATCTCTGTACTGGGGTGAATGTATGACATTGTTCTGCATTCTGTCCATCAATTGTCCTTTTTGCATTTGTCACCCCGAGTGGGACGGGTATGCCCACCGTGGGTCCCGTGCTCCCCATGCCACTGGAGTCAAGCTATCCGTGCTTGCTTTTATCTTCAGATACTCCATCGAAAGCCGAGCCGATAACCATCTCTGAGTCAAATTCTTATCAATCGCCTGAAAAGAAACCCAGGATGTACAGCACATCCAATCAGGAGCATGGCAATCTATCGGGTCAATTCCTTGCCACACTAGAAGCCCAAATGGAAGCATCACTGGCACAAATTCCAGCATTTAGGAAGGAGCTCAGTATAAAGCACGTATGCCCGACCCACCCAGGGGACCGATCTTCACCTTTCCCCACAAACCCTGTTATCCCATCTCAGGCCTTCCTTACCTGTAAGCAAGACACAATAATCAACGCTCTCCTTTGGCAATCACAAAAGATGGAACTTCAATTAGATTTAATTCAACCCATCGCCTTAAGCTTAATAGATTAAGGGCATAGTCTAAGATCACTGGAAAATCTATTTGGGCGGACAGAGGTGGACCAATTTTGCTCATGCTCCCCATTGATTGATAAATGAAGCTCACTACTGGAAATACTATGGTCCCTTGTAGATAGTGTTCAAAATGAAACACATATATCGGGAAAAACTTTACAAGACCCACCATCAGAAAAAAAACCTGCACCTAATTCAACTGACACAGACGTCAAGCCTCCCCAGCCGTGGAATAATCTTGTCCCCCAGGAACTTAATTAAGGTCCTACTCTTCAACAAATCTGCACTCATGCACCTCTAGTACCATCTTGGGCCCCGCCTTCCAAACTCATAGTGGCAAATGTGCACTACATCAATCCCCTGAATTACTGGGTCCATCAGCTCCTGCAACCTCCTCTAACTTCTCTACATGGGCAAAAAAGAAATTTAAAACAACTCTCAAAAAACAGCGCCTCATAAAACAGAGATCTCTGATAGCAGGGTCTAACAGCACACCATGCACAAACCAACAAGGCACTGTCACCAAGCTTTTCTCGATTTTCAACTCAGCCCCAAAACCAAGTAGTGGGCCAACGGAGTCTGCAAGCCTTCAAAGCTGCACACAAGGCATGCTGTGTTCCCCCGCGCACCTGGATCCTGAGCCAGGCGGCTTGACTAAGACAACTGCCGCCTTGACTTCAGCTAACGAACTAGAAACTCCAAAAACAACCACCAAAGAGGCCAATACTACCCAGGCACTAAGCAGAAGTTTCCACAAACCCTGGGCCGCACTGAGACACAAAACTACCCTTGAGGCAGCTTCGAGATGCAAGGCATCACAGGAAGGCGCTAGACCAGATGGTGATGCAGCATCCACACCAGAACCCACCCCCCTCCACTACAGGGCAGGCTGATCAGCATACTTAGGTCGCTTTAATATGCGCTACCCCTGCGGCAATGGAATGTAACCCTGCAGGGACTTATCCTTTGAACGGGCCAGGGAACTACCAGCTGAAGCTACATCTAGGTCTTATAAAGCAGAATCACATAACAACTTAGCCCCTAACCAATCCAATGAAATCTCCTGGTTTATTTTTATTAATGACCCGACTGGTCCCCCTCGGGACGTAAACAGCTACCAAAATGCTCATTGGCCGATTGCGATCAACAATTTAGTACAAGCAACCGAATACTATGGACTGAACGTCATCTTGTAACAGACCCACTGACGCTCTAGGCCCACCCCTCATTCGACGGTAACACACTGGGAGATAGCAAACAATAACCAACATCAAGTCCAGCAGTCAAACGGAAGGAACAACACTGGGGGGATAATTAGACGCACTCAACAACAAGTTCAACTCCCCAGTAACTTGAGACAAACTGGCCTAATCAGTAACCCTACAAGTACTCATTCAAGCAGTCCCTTAGGCAGAACCAGCACCACATTTGCCAAGCCACAATTGGCGTTGGTATCTCAAGCCACCATACCAGGGGCAGCCTCACCTGCAAGCCGTAAGGACCACCCTGGCTTGGCTTTTATTCCTCATTACACTCTGAATGGACCCCATGAGACATTAAATAGATGCAACTTGCTCTGTCTATTCCAACACATTCCACTATTGAAAGATTTTACTTTGGCGGAACTAACATCTGTGAAACTCGCTCAAATCCCGGGAAAAGGGATCTTGAAGGCCACAATCACTACATGGGAAAGTTCTGACATCAGGGACACCATCCTGAGTGAATCAAAAATCTTCGAGGAATTCCCCATTCCTCAAAGCTCCAAAAGCACCATTCACAAAAACATCTGCATGTATTATTGATGGAGGAACCTATTGTTCGGCACAGAAATGTACTGAGAAGTGCATGGGATGCCACCCATGACTGGCAACCAAGTACTATGAAAGCAACAAACTCTCTATAGGTATTATATGTTAACAACCAAAGAATTGTAAGATACCTGTCAAGGTCTCACAATACTGATGGACAGAATCAGTTGGACAACCTCTAAAGCGGCACTCGATACAACTACTCCTAGCCACCTTCAACCACTTTGCCTCCAGCTGCAGAAACAGTTAAAGGAGAATAAGTTCATAATTACATCATGGAATATGGTAGGGCTGAAAACCATCCTGCCATCTAAAACGGGAGTAGCATTCCTGTATAATAGCGATACTATCTGCCTACAGGAAACATGGGCACTCAACCCCACAGTTTTATATGGCTTCCATGAGCTCTTTAAGTCTACCAAACATACTAACTTATTTGGACGGCCATCGGGTGGTTTTTCAATCTTTATAAAGCAAACTGGCAAATTAGAAGCCATACCTTTTATCTAAAACACCCCGGCCCTGCATGTGGCAACAATATCAGGGTTAACACTCGGTCAGAAGGTCTTCCCCTTGTTCCTTTTCTAAATTCTAAACAACGAGCGATTGACACCCTTTGCAACAGTCTAGAAGGCATCCTCCTGGGCCATCCCTCCCCTTAAGTTGTGATTGCAGGGGCTTTTAACATCAAGGCCTTAGGAAAGGCCCCTACCACTACTCGAATAACCAAGGAACAGGATACAATGAATGATCTGCTTGCCTCTTTCAATCTTGTTTCTGCTGAACAAGTGTTAATGGGCTCATATCCCCACCATAAGCCCTACACCACATTCAAAGGATTATCAGCAATAGACTGCATTTTTATGTCTGACTCCCTGGTGAAGCATTTACTCAATTTTGAAATCCCTAACCGAGGTGAAAGCGACCATAATCCTTTGACCTTAATCTTGGACCTTGGGATTCGAGTGGTGGCCAACCACTATGCAGTGGGCATTTCAACAAGCGCAGAAGCAAGAAAGCTTGTCAGGAGGATTAAATGGCTGCCCACAGACACCTCTCAGGAGTCCAAATGGCTAAGTTGGGTGTCTGCTAACCCCAATAACACTATCCAGGAGGTGATGCAAAATAATTGGGTACAGTGACCAAAGAGTTGTTAGATTCCATACTGGGAACCGGGTGCCGTCAACATCCTTCAAAGCCACCAAGGACATCTAATCGTAATCAGCCTTACAATCGGGATATCATTACGAAGCAGAAGAAGCTAAGGAGAAGCCTCTGCATATGCAAAGTAAACTCCAGTATTAAAAATGCAAGGGTTGTTACAGATTCACGAAAGGCATACACAAAAGCCATACTGGACGCAAAGAAAGCCCTGGAAGAAAAGGAGTGGTTAAAAATACATCAAATGCTCAAAGACAGATCTCTCGCTCGCTTCTGGAACTATGTGAACAAACTATAATCCCTATATTCAACGAGGTAAATGGAGTCTCAGAAAGCGGATAGGTGAGACATGTAACAGATCTATTCTCTGGCCACCCTGCAGTAACAGTCTGCATGGCGAACCAAGGGCCTGCCAACCAGCTCCCAAGGGGCCAACAGGAGCTAACCTCACCAGCCCAAATTTCTAAACTCATCAAGGCCATGAAACACAATGGGGTGCCAGGTCCCAATGGTCTTCCAGCTGGAATTTTTAAATGTGCTCTGGAGGGCTGGGCAATGGTCTTAACCCCGCTATTCAACCTCGCTTTTATTTTGGGTCAAATCCCAGAGGCTTGGAGAGGTTCCACTTCATGCCCAATATTTAAAAAAGTTGACCCCACAAAGCCAACCAATTATCACTTAATAGCTTTGCTTGACCTGGAGGCCAAAGCATATGCTTGAGTACTACTAAAAAAACTGGATGCTGGGGTATCGGATAATGGGTTACTTCCATTCTCCCAAACAGGCTTCTGCGGAAGATCGGCCACCATCGACAACATCATTGCACTTGCCGCCCTAAGCCATCAAGCAGCACAAAGCAATCAGCTTCCACTCTTCTGCTGCTTTATTGATTATAGCATGGCTTTTGGCAAGGTGGACAGACCGACACTGTGGAGGAAGCTGTCACTCTGGGGTATTCCCCACGACCTTCTAAGGGAGATAATCGCCCTCTATTCTGAAACATAGGTTCGCGTGAGAACCGGCCCACACACAGTCACCTCCAAAATACCTACTCAAGGGGGTTTGAAACAAGGCTGTGTGCTAGCTCCCTTACTCATCAATTTATACACAGCAGATCTGGGGAAAACACTGGAAACAACAGCCTTGATCTCCCCCGATTAGGCCACAAGCTGCTTCATATTTTACAATACGCTGATGACAGTAATTATGGATCATACAAACGTGGGCTTACAGCGAGCACTGACCAGCCTTTATATGTATAATGAGAGAAATTTTCTCACAATTAATCAAGAAAAGACCAACATTTTAATCTTTGGCCGCTACAAGAATAAGAAATCCCTCTCATGCAGTTTGGGGCTCAAGATCATCATCACAGCAGCGAAATATAGCTATTTGCGGGTGTGGCTCACTGACTTTTCCCAATCTTCAGCCCATAAAAGCTTGCTAAAAAGAAATCAATTGCCAATATTTATGGCTTAGCCAGCCTCAATAAGGAATTAAATAGCCCCTTGGCTGTGATGGAGCAGGGGAAACAAAATATTTTTTTGTACCCCTTGGAAATGAATGACCCCATAATGATTAATGATACTAACCGTTTGAAACGCATGAACTAATCAACAAATGCACCTTTTATTAAACATTACATGTGGGCAACTTGCTGGCATTGCAAAATCTAAGGGGCATAATATCAAGAACGGCGTTAAAAATTATCGCCGGTTTAGCGGAAACTGCCGCTAAACCGGTGATAATTTTAACGCCGTTCTTGATAATATGCCCCTGATTTATTTACAAATGTGAAGCAAAATAACATAAATATTGTGATTTGAGTAGTAAATAGAGTAAATTGCATGATTTGTGTTGCGTAGTAAAATTGCACCGTGGCAAAGAATGCAGATGGTAAGTAAAATGGCATAAAATGTTGCTTCTGCTAGGTAATACCTAACACGGGTCTTTAGAATGGCGGGTGGTAAACAGAAAGGCTTATTTTCCATGTTTTAATTTCTGTTGTGTTTGTTCTTATATTAGTTTCGTTCGGGCCTGCTAGGCCGTGCTTCGAAAATGGCCGCTGAAAAGGACGAGATCGCGTGCGCTGAATAAAATGGCCCCTGCGCATGATCAGAGTGAATGCTCCAGTCACGTGTATGCGGCCTGTGCCCAGAGTGAGAGATTTCAAGGC
Source organism: Calotriton arnoldi (assembly GCA_963921515.1). NCBI lineage: Eukaryota > Metazoa > Chordata > Amphibia > Caudata > Salamandridae > Calotriton > Calotriton arnoldi. The sequence goes on along the minus strand of CAWUFW010020662.1, from coordinate 106,948 downwards.
CAATCTGACCTGCAACGAGGATTGTGCCAAGAGTTCAGCATATATGCATGGGAACGGATGAGAGAATCGAGCAACAGGGGATGAACTAATATGTGACCATCAGAGTTTGTTACAAAATAGATTAACAAATTGGACTACCTTTGGACATTGTTGATCATGAGACTTAATGTATGCGTTATTGTCCCCAAACCGTTTCGAACAAGGAGGGCGTCGAGGTGACCATCACCACCCCTCCAATGGACCAATTAGCATGATTTCTGCCCCTAAAGATTGCAACTTTAAGTGTAGCGAGTCAGAGAATAGGGTATAAGAGAGTTTGCTCTTACGTTGCGCATGTTCAACTTCGCTTCTTCTATCCTGATGCTGCGAGAGACTCTGTCATTTTGGACTTCGAACTTTGACTGGGGAAGGAACGAGACCGTTGCAAGAGTTGCTCGGGAGGAGATTGCATCCGAGGAGGTTAGCGGGACAGTCAGTCAGTTTTGGGAGTCCTATCCTGTGACCTGTGGTTCATCTTTCTTTCCTGGTGAACCATTCTTGTCATCGCCCTATGGCCAAGGGTAATGAGTATTTCCATCTCTATTCTAAATCTTTTACTTAAATGCTTACTGATATAATAAATGTATTTGCCTAAAATAAACTTTATTTATTTGCTCAAAGAATTTAGATAAAATGATATGCTAACTCTAAATGAGTCTGTGGTTCTTTAAATAGAATTGTGATTTATAAATGTTAAAGGTTTTAATTGTGATTGAGCTGGACTTAATCGCCATCAACTGATTCTACTAGTTGGTCCATCGACCGAATAGCGGAATACCTTGATGTTTAGAACCGACAGGATCCGAAATTAATGTATATAATGTGTAGGTTATAATTCTGTCATTTCAATAAGGTATCCCGCTTGTCCAGCAACTCATTTTTCCTTAGCGTTTGATCCAGAAAATTGAATGAATGTATGTATGCGGAGTTATGGGCCCCACCGGCATAAGTTTCAAGTGATCAAGGTTGTGTAGGTGTTTTTTCTGGATTAGTGTCATAAGGAAAAATTTATATTAGCCACGCTGGATCAGATTTCTTGGTAGCAGAGTTATGGTTACTATAGATTAGTTTGGTGATTATTGATTATTGATTTTTTCATGTCTAACACTCTATGTTGAGTTTGTATTACGTTATGTGTAGTCAGAATTTTGAAGCTTCCGGGAAGTAGGAAGTGGACACGTGAGGCAAAAGAAGTCACACGGAATTGTGCATTGTCTGATTTCAAATTTGGTGATAACACAAGACTGTGTTATGTTAGGGAAATTTCATGTATGAATTGCATTTGAGTGAAATAGCAACAGGTTCTCTTGTGAATCTTTGGCTTTAATTCTCAGGAGCAGTGTAGTCTCCACATGTGTTTTATCCCCAGAGAAACGGGTTTACCTCTTGCTTGAGAGAAGGGTAAGGTAGAGAGAAGTGCTACACTTATCGAACGAAACAGTATTCTTGTAAGTGGGAATAAACTATCTCTTTGTTTAGAGAAACAGACAATGGTAATGTGTTTTACGTTGTAACTAATCGATTTAGTTGAAAAGAAAAGTTAAGAAAAGTGCCGATAATTTTTGTAAAGGAGGGGTCAGTAGAAGCAGGAGTAGAGCTGACGTCAACAAAAACCGCGCTGGTATTGGCCAGTTGTGGAAGAACGAAGAGTTTCCTGATTGGTGCGTTAGTGTGAGACGCGCTGGAATAGGTTAGTGTGAGAGTGACGTAGAGCTTTCTGATTGGTGCATTGGTGAGAGACGCGCTGGGATAGGTCAGAATAGCCGATCGGTAGAAAGAACCGATTGGTGAAGAATTGTGTGAATTTGCTTTGGAAAAACAACAGTGAAATATGGCTTATTACAATGAAAGTGATAGAGAGAAACCGTCATGGTTCGCCAAGCTTAAAAATCTTTTTAAGAAAGATAAAAAGGTTGTGACTAGGGAAGGAGAAGTACTTCCTCCGCCGAAAACACCAGCATCTTATATGATGGTGAAATATGGCTATCATACTTGTATTTGGTTTGAAAATTGGGCGAAATATACCAAAGACGATGGAATATTGGCATTTCCGGAAAATGGTTCGTTTAGCACAGCTGTACTTCGAAATTTGAGAGAAAAAATGATGAGACTTGAACCGAGACCTAGACCGACACAGTTTGAAGCCTTAGGTGAATGGGAAGATGAGATGTATGAAAGGGAAAGACACAGAGGGTCAAGGAATTATAATTTTATTCATGGAAGAGTATGGGGTTTGAGTCGTGAAGACAGGATGAGACGATGGCGGTATGCTAATATGACGGATGGTATGTTTCCTACCAGAACAGTTGAAGAATTTACAGGGAAAAAGTGTACGGAGAAAAAGAAGCATGCAGTACCAGAGAAATATGGGTATGGAGTTAGCGACACAGAGGATGAGTTGCTGGAGGACATTTTAAATAAAAGACCCCCTCCATATCAACAGGATTCTGTCGCGGTGACACCAAATGCACCACCAATGAGAACTGTAATAAATCAAAGCCCTGAACAAATTTCTGGAATAAATAGTCCATTTAATAGACCAGAAACACCACAGACTGTGAAACATGATAATGGTAATACGGCCGAACTAGCCAGAACCACAAGAGAGTTGACTGAAAAGATAAGAGAACTGACGAAGAATATGGAAGCTGTGACTGTGCCAGTAACTATAGGGCCAGTAATCCCAGTATTTTAAAATCAAAAGATAGACAAACATTCCTTAATAATTCCATTAAATTCTAGTATGCAAAAAGCAAGAAAAGGGACAATTCCAGAAAATAGAGAGACATAAGATTCTGTTGGTCCATTTAGGTCAAGTCCACCTGTAAATTTGACAATTAATGAGAGTCCGATAAATAAGATTCCTATAGGAGCCGAGTGAGCAACTGAAACCCCGGAGAGAAGTGTAAACAGGGTAGAATTAACAAAAACCCCTGTGGGTCCGACTGCAGAGGAATTAAATGATTGGGTGAGGAGCTTGCAGAAGAAAGATGCCGAACCACAACCTTTGGATGTGGTCAGATTAAAGATAGATATGGAGGAATTGATTCTAGGGACTATTGGTACAGATCGATTGAAGTCCTATCAAGATGATGAATTAATGTTTATGTCACTTGGAGAGCTAGGAACTTGCATGAAAAATTGGAAGAAACAGCGAACAAACTAGGAGTAGATTTTGGAAAAATTAGAGGATTGCAGAAACCGTACGGGGTAGATTTTAGTGAAAAGGACATAGAAAATCTGAACACTTCAGGACGACTAACACAGATAAAAGAACTAATTGTTTTACTGAGAAAATGGGGAGATGTAGACAAGTGGAGAAGTAGGTGGATAAGAAGAAAAGAGGGAACAACCGATAAAGCATCATTGGCTTTTCCAGTAAAAGAAAAAGAACCAACGGTAGTAGAATGTCCAATGAGAGAAATTCCAGGAGGAGGTTATGTACACGTCCCTTGGTCCAGACAAGATATATTGTCATTTACAAATGATTTTCCAAGATTGAGAGAAAAGCCTGTAGAATGGTATAGACAGGTAGAAAGGTTTGTAAAGGTTTCAAAAGTATTGTGGGAAGATCTGGATGGATTGTTTGAGATTGTTGTTCCTGCGGATTTATGGACAGAGTGTAAAATTACAATTGATGGCCGAAGGAAGCATATCCTAGAGGTGCAAAAACAGGAGCCCCAAGTTCAGAAGTAATGAGAAAATATGAACAGGCAATTACATTCCTGAAAAATAAGATTTCATCAAAAGAAACGGACTGGGTAAAGATTGATAGAACAACTCAGGAGAATAAAGAATCTGTACATGCTTATTATGAAAGGTTGCTTTTGGCTTTTAAACAGTATAGTGGATACGAGAATGAGTGAAAAAGACATGAGTCATTTTGTGTATCGATTTGTGTATGGTTTGAGACCCGAGATAAGTGAAATGATTAAGCAGCATATGTTATGTTGGCAGACTAGCACAGTAGATGAGGTACTACGGTATGCAAAATATTGCAGTGACGATATTGAGTGCAGACAGCGTAAACTCAAGGAAAAGGCAATGTGGGCACAAGCAAAGGTTGCAGAAAAGCAAGAAGCTCAGATGAATAATCAGTCTAGTGACACAGGACAGACCAAATCCAAACCGAATATTGGTAAGGGAAAAGGTCAGATGAGTATAGAAGAAGCTAAAAAGAAATGCGGAAAATTAGGGCACTGGAGAAACAAGTGCAAATTACCTCCGAGAGTTAATACCGAGAATCAACCATTAAATCCACAGGTGCAGAATGAGGTGAGTTACCAACAACCGCAACAGCCGCAGGTAGTTACTCAACAGTGTCAGGTGCCGCAACCACCTCTTCCAAAGAGTGTACACCCTCAAAGATACAGTACAGAGGCAGGATTCTACGGAGGAGAGCAGGTAACAAAATGGCCGCGCGCAGCTGCTGTTTCACAATATTGGTTACGGCAAGATGGAGATGAATCGGATGAAAGCTTATGACGGTGCCTAGGAGAGGAAGAGGAGTGCGTGCTCGGCGCAACTCTAGAGGTAGATCAGTCAGGTCCATTTGTGGATGGAAAAGTGTATGGTGTAAATGTTACTTTGCTTGTGGACACTGGCGCTACCCGTTCTACTGTTAGGTCAGTGGAAATTTCCAATCTTCCTCTCTCAGGAGAATACATCCAAGTTATAGGTGTTTCAAACAGGCAAATTAAAACCCCTCTTACAAAACCAGTAGAGGTGGAAATTGGTCCATTCAAAGATATGCATCGCTTTGTGGTGTGTGATTGTAGTCCTGTAAATTTATTAGGACGCGATCTGCTTTGCAAAATGAATTGTACCATCTACTGTACTCCAGATGGTATTGCTTTCCAGACACCAGATGATGATGTTCTGTATAAAATGACAATGGCAGAACTAGAACCAGGAATGTATGATGTTTCCTATGTTTGATGCAGAAAAAATCCCTACTGAATTGAAAGGAACAGTTAGGTCTGATGTATGGGATTTCACAGGTGAAGACATTGGACTAATGAGAGAAGTTGATCCCATAAAAATTACTGTAAAAGAAGGAATGAATTACCCAAACACCCCGCAGTACAAACTGATGCCAGAAATTATTGAAGGAATAACACCTGTAATTAATAAGATGATTGAAGAAGGAATTTTGAGAGAAATAATGAGCAGTCCGTGTAATGCTCCTATAATGGGATTGAAAAAGCCAAATGGAACATATAGAATAGTACAGGATTTGAGAAAAGTAAACAAAATTGTTATTCCTTGCTGCCAAATTGTGCCAAACCTGACTGTAATACTGTATCAAATCCCTCATGATGCAGAATGGTACACAGTTATTGATTTGTGCCATGCATTTTTCTCTATTCCATTGCACCATGACAGCCAGCCATTATTTGCGTTTCGGTTTGGAGAGCGTATTCTGGCATGGTGTCGAATTCCTCAAGGGTATACTGAAAGTCCTTCTATTTTTAATCAAATTCTGAAGAAATCCTTAGAAAATTTGAAAATGCCTGAAAAATCTGTGATGGTCCAATATATTGATGACCTATTGGTGGCATCCAAGACCAGAGAAGCATGTGTTACGGACACAATTGCTTTACTGAATCATTTGGCAGAAGGAGGACACAAGGTGTCCCCATCAAAACTGCAATTCTGTCAACAGGAAGTACAGTACTTAGGTCATAAGATTGAGAAAGGGATAAGAAAAGTGACAACAGAAAGAATAAGGATTATTAAAGGAATGAGAGCTCCAATGACACAAAGAGAGGTGAGAATGTTCCTTGGAATGGTTGGTTATTGCCGACAGTGGATAAGTGGATTTTCAGTGATTGCAAAACCTTTACAGCGATTGACAAAGAGGGATGTCAAAGATCCGATTGCATTGGATGAGGAAGAAACGAAGGCTTTTGGAGAACTGAGAACAAGTTTGTGTGAGGCACCAGCATTGGGAATGCCTGATTATGAGAAAGAATTTGAGCTGTATTGTAGTGAGAGAGACGGATGTGCACTTTCAGTATTAGTGCAGAGGCATGGAAGAATGAAACGACCAATAGCTTATTTTCCAGCTGTTTTGGACCCGGTAGCAAAAGCGTTGCCTGGATGTCTGAAAGCAGTAGCTACTACTTGTGTGACTCTGGAACAGAGTGAAGGTATTGTGATGGGATATCCTTTGAGAGTATATGTCCCACATTCAGTTGAAATCCTTCTAACCAGAACAAAAACACAATTCATGACACATAGTCGGCTGACTAGGTATGAAAAGGTGATCTTGGGTGCAGACAATGTAACCATTGTAAGATGCACGAGTGTGAATCCTTCCACCTTACTGCCAGAAGCAGTAAATGCAGAAGTCAAAGATGAGGTTGATCATAACTGTTTGGATGTGCTTGAATTTAGCACAAGGCCTGATATCAGGGATGAACCTCTAAAAGAGTCAGATTATGTGATGATTGTGGACGGGTCATGCCTGAGGACAAATGAAGGAGTTTTAAGTGCTGCGTATGCTGTATGTACGGTGGCAACCATAATAGAAGCATCCTGTTTGAGAGGAATACGTTCAGCCCAAGTTGATGAGCTGATTGCTCTGATTCGAGCGTGCAAACTGGGAAGGAATTTCCGAATTACTGTGATCACGGATAGCCAGTATGGCTTTGGAGTGGTCCATGATTTCGGACAGATCTGGTCCCAGAGGGGATTCCTGACTTCCTCAGGGTCTCCTATTAGGAATGGTGAGTTTGTGAAGAAGTTGCTTGAGGCGATACAGCTGCCTAAACAGATTGCGGTGGTAAAATGCACTGCTCACAAAAATGGAACTGATTACATTGCAGTAGGTAACAATTTTGCTGATGAATTAGCTCAATATTGTGCCAGAAATATGACCTCAATGAATCGGAGAAGGGAAAAAGAAAAAGTTTCATGTCCCTTGCTGTTTACTAATCCAGTTGAAACGTGGGAAGAGGTAAAACAATTGCAGGAAGAGGCAAGTGATGAGGAAAAAGACGTTTGGATAAAATCAGGTTGCAGACGGAGAGAGGAAGATGAAGTTTGGGTTTACAGGGATGAAAGACCAGTTATGCCTGATAGCATGATCTCTAACATGGCACGGATGTACCATGGACAGGCACACATAGGTAGAGATGCCATGATCAGACTTTTCAAACAGACCTGATACAACCCAAAGTTTAGGGCTATAGCTGAAAGCCTTTGCCAAAGATGCCTTATATGTCAACAGATAAATCCTGGAAGGAAGACAGTAGTGAGTTTGGGAACAATAGGACGTGAAGGAGGTCCTTTTACTAGAATGCAATTAGATTTTATTGAAATGACCCAGAGTAACAGATTGAGGTATGTCCTGGTGGTCGTCTGTTTGTTTTCTCGTTGGGTGGAGGCCTATCCGACAAGAAGGAATGATGGAGTTACTGTAGCTAAGCTCCTACTGAGAGAATTCATTCCTAGATATGGCTTTCCAGTAACGATAGTAACAGATAGAGGAACGCATTTCCAGAATGAAATTATCCAACTAATATGTGAAGCACTAGACATTCAACAAAAGCTGCATTGTGCCTACAGACCAGAGGCTTCTGGAGTGGTAGAGCAAGTAAATGGCACAATAAAGAATAGGTTAGGGAAAATGTGTCAAGCCACAGGACTCAAATGGCCAGATGCCTTACCATTGGTGCTGATGAGCATAAGAAGCATACCTGACAGAAAAACAGGTCTGAGTCCTCATGAGATAATAATGGGACAAGCAATGAGACAAGCATACGTACCTGTCAACAAACTGCTGACTATAACTGATGATCTCATACTGGACTATTGCAAAGGATTGGCTGATGTGGTGCATTCTGTGTTTCATCAGGTTGGGCCGGATGCGACCACTCTTAAGAGAAAACCAGCTCATGATCTGAGTCCAGGAGACTGGGTCCACATAAAAGTTCACAGAAGAAGAAATTGCTTGGTTCCACGCTGGGACAAGCCACGTCAAGTGATTCTGGTGACAACAACTGCTGTGAAGTGTGCAGGTGTGAAAAATTGGATTCATGCCAGCCATACTAACAGAGTTCCAGATCCTGAAGCTCGACCTGTAAGTCGACATCTGGAAATATCAGGTACCAGTTCGGCATCTGAAGCAGAAACTGAAACAATCAGAGTTCCAGATCCTGAAGCTCGACCTGTAAGTCGACATCTGGAAATATCAGGTACCAGTTCGGCATCTGAAGAAGAAACTGAAACAATCAGAGTTCCAGATCCTGAAGCTCGACCTGTAAGTCGACATCTGGAAATATCAGATACCAGTTCGGCATCTGAAGCAGATCAACCTGAATCCAGTGAAAGACAAACAGAAGAATCTGCAGAACAAAGAACTGATATTGAAGCAGGAGAAACTGAACCAATAGACAGTGATGGTGAACAGCCAGTACAAGCTTTGGGGAAATTCCTCCAGAAATTATAGAAATAACTCAAGAAGATTCGAATTCAGACAAAGAGACAGAGATCATAAAGTTCAAAGTTAAAGAAAGAGAAGTGAGATCTGAGACAGAATCTGAAGAAAGTGAAGAAGAAATAAGACAAAGAATAGGACCAAGAAAGAGAACTTGGAGAGCGGAACGAGGAGAAAAGGAAAGTGAACTGAAAAGGCCAAGAAAAGGAGACAATTGGCCCAACGAAATTAAAAGACTGAGATATAAGCTAATAAATTTGAACAAAGACAATGCAGAACAAGTAAATGAAATAACAAGTCAGAAAAGACAAAGAAAAACAAGTGAAAGACAGTTGAAGAGACCCAAAAGAGTGAAAAGACCTAACCTGAAATACAAGTCACCTGAATGGGTATACATAGCACTGCCTGACATTAAAGAAGTGGATAGCAGTCACGAAAACCCAGACAAAGACTGTGAACAAGTGGGTGAGAGTGAACTGCACAAATCCTGAAGAGGAGAAAAGAAAATCGGATTAGACACACAAACTGATAAAGTCAAAGAAAATTTTCTGAAAGACCGAAAGGTGCGCCAAAAGCAGTTGATTCCAGTCAACACTTAAAGAAAGGGTAAAACGGCAAAAAGTCATTTGAGGTGTGGAAACACATTTTCTCTACATATAATTAGATAATATTTCAACATGGTAGACACTGAGAATAGAAGATCTAGATGTGAGTTTTTCCGTAGATGGTGTGTTTCTATTGTACAGGTTTACTAATGGTTATTTGGTTCATTTTAGTAATAATAATTCCACTTAGATTAGTTGTAGAAAATACATCTGCAATCATGAATGACACAAATAGTGACAAGAAATCAAACGTAAAGGACACTGCAACATTGATAGATAGTACTGAATTTCATAGGGATAAGTCAATAACTGATTTCTACAAGAATGTCTTCACAAAACTTTTGTATGAATATGTAGAAACAATGGATGTTAGAGATTGTTATGTATGTATGCAGTTACCTGCGTCTGTAACAGAAGGTGTGAAGTATCATCACCTTCCTTTGACGTATGGAATAACCTGTAGTGTTTTAGCTAGCTTATTTTACAAAATAGGTAAATTAGAGTATTACTACACTTACACAGATGCTGTTTTTGCTAAAGTTCCCGTAGTCCCTGAACTAAATAAGGTGAAATTTGCAAAGATTTTTGGAGAATTTTTCTTAGAAACGAAAGAATTAACATTAGAATATGCATTTAGACATAATCTTACTTGTAGGTTAAGAAAGGAAGAAAAGGTTTTCTTAGACATGGTAGAAGACAGAAGGGTTAAGTTTCAAAGAAAGGCAACAGGAGAAAAGACAAAAACCCCACCTTGAGCGTTTGAAGAGGGAAGTTATGACAAAGGCGAAACAAATGCAGCTATGGTTTTAGATTGGCCCCAACAGGGAAAATTGTGTATTATTAGAGCTAACACTATGTATGATAACTATTTCGTGGGTTCTAGTGAGTGCCGAGATACATACAAAATTTTAGGGGGATGGGGATTCAAAGGAGGAAAAGATCCAGTATTCCCAGGGATCTATTATATTTGCGGAAATCAAGCCTATTATAGGTTGCCGGACCATTGGTACGGAACATGTTATTTAGGCCTGGTCTTTGCAAAGATTTTTCACGTGGAGAGAGGAACGAAAGGAATTCACGAGATAGGTAAACCATTAACCCGTAGGAGAAGGGAAAGCTTCTCAGAGATAATAGGTGACATTTTTGGAGCATTGATACCAGCAGTGGGTATATCTTTGAATGCATACAAAATTCGGAAATTGTCTACAGAAGTAGATCGTTTATCAACGAATACTGCTGGAGGGTTCTTGATGGTAAATACCGAAATGGTTGCCATGAGAGCTATGGTAATGCAAAATCGACTTGCCCTTGACATTCTTTTGGCAAAAGAGGGTGGAGTCTGTGGAATGCTGAAGGTACAACATTGTTGCACTTACATTCCAGACAAAAGTCAGGATATACAGAAGTATATAAAGAACATTACTGATTTACATAAAGAAATTGCCCCACTGGAGGTTGAAGGTGCTTGGGAGAAACTTGGTAAGGGTTTTTCCTCAATAAGGAAATGGTTCACCGAAATAGGTAGTTTTCTAATTGGGAAAATACTAATTCCAGTGACCTTAGTAGTAATGATAATAATGATATTGAGATTAGCATATGTGTGTGTTAAAAGGCGAAAAAGACAAAATAAAGCAAAAAGAGAAAATGAGAAAAATAAGGAAAGAGAACGGGAGATGGGAGAGATCGAATTGGAAGAGTTTAAAGAGAACATGTACAAAAGGTCTAAAAGACAAGATGAAAAGAACACAATTGTCTAAAATAACAAATGCAAGTGGACAAGAAACATTTTTCTGATAAATTTTGTAGGGATAGATTTTAGTGGTGATGTTAAAAATCACAAAAGGGGGAATTGATGGAGCAGGGGAAACAAAATATTTTTTGTACCCCTTGGAAATGAATGACCCCATAATGATTAATGATACTAACCGTTTGAAACGCATGAACAAAACAACAAATGCACCTTTTATTAAACATTACACGTGGGCAACGTGCTGGCATTGCAAAATCTAATTTATTTACAAATGTGAAGCAAAATAACATAAATATTGTGATTTGAGTAGTAAATTGCATGATTTGTGTTGCGTAGTAAAATTGCACCGTGGCAAAGAATGCAGATGGTAAGTAAAATGGCTTTAAATGTTGCTTCTGCTAGGTATTACCTAACACGGGTCTTTAGAATGGCGGGTGGTAAACAGAAAGGCTTTTTTTCCATGTTTTAATTTCTGTTGTGTTTGTTCTTATATTAGTTTTGTTCGGGCCTGCTAGGCCGTGCTTCGAAAATGGCAGCTGGAAAGGACGAGATCGCGTGCGCTGAATAAAATGGCCCCCGCGCATGATCCGAGTGAATGCTCCAGTCACGTGTATGCGGCCTGTGCCCAGAGTGAGAGATGTCAAGGCCAATCTGACCTGCAACGAGGATCGTGCCAAGAGTTCAGCATATATGCACGGGAACGGATGAGAGAATCGAGCGACAGGGGATGAACTAAAATGTGACCATCAGAGTTTGTTACAAAATAGATTAACAAATTGGACTACCTTTGGACATTGTTGATCATGAGACTTAATGTATGCGTTATTGTCCCCAAACCGTTTCGAACAAGGAGGGCGTCGAGGTGACCATCACCACCCCTCCAGTGGACCAATTAGCATGATTTCTGCCCCTAAAGATTGCAACTTTAAGTGTAGCGAGTCAGAGAATAGGGTATAAGAGAGTTTGCTCTTACGTTGCGCATGTTCAACTTCGCTTCTTCTATCCTGATGCTGCGAGAGACTCTGTCATTTTGGACTTCGAACTTTGACTGGGGAAGGAACGAGACCGTTCCGGGAGTTGCTCGGGAGGAGATTGCGTCCGAGGAGGTTAGCGGGACAGTCAGTCAGTTTTGGGAGTCCTATCCTGTGACCTGTGGTTCATCTTTCTTTCCTGGTGAACCATTCTTGTCATCACCCTATGGCCAAGGGTAATGAGTATTTCCATCTCTATTCTAAATCTTTTACTTAAATGCTTACTGATATAATAAATGTATTTGCCTAAAATGAACTTTATTTATTTGCTCAAAGAATTTAGATAAAATTATATGCTAACTCTAAATGAGTCTGTGGTTCTTTAAATAGAATTGTGATTTATAAATGTTAAAGGTTTTAATTGTGATTGAGCTGGACTTAATCGCCATCAACTGATTCTACTAGTTGGTCCATCGACCGAATAGCGGAATACCTTGATGTTTAGAACCGACAGGATCCGAAATTAATGTATATAATGTGTAGGTTATAATTCTGTCATTTCAATAAGGTATCCCGCTTGTCCAGCAACTCATTTTTCCTTAGCGTTTGATCCAGAAAATTGAATGAATGTATGTATGCAGTGTTATGGGCCCCACCGACATAAGTTTCAAGTGATCAAGGTTGTGTAGGTGTTTTTTCTGGATTAGTGTCATAAGGAAAAATGTATATTAGCCGCGCTGGATCAGCTGCATCAATGATCAAAGCTACTCAGGCCTCTCTTCTTCCAGCACTACAATATGGCCACCAGGCTTTTCCCGGTGCCTGCTCGGGTTGCCTTGAGAACGCACAGTGCTCTGGGTGTAAGAGAATCTTCCAACTGCCTAAGCACCTCCGCAGATCAAGACTTCGATTGAAACTTGGCCTGTTAAATCAAACTCTAACTTGTGAGTAAGATTTTTTAAAATATTATATATGTACACTGAAAGCGCCAGAGAATTCCCTTAAAGCCAATTTCAGAGTTCTTTTTGAAAACCCAGGGATTCCATGGAACAGGCAACTACAGAGGGCAGTTGTATCCTTCCAAATTGATCCAGCAGCGCTCACTCTTGATTGCATCACCGTTTTGACATGGAAAAAGGTAATCAACAGGCAGTTACGGCTAGCATCATTCCAGCAAGACTTTGCCTCTTTAAGCTACTCTGAGATTTTATGCCCTTTAAATTCATCATACCTGGTGGGGATAACTCAGCCATACCTTTCAGTCACTATCAGCAGCATAGTGTGCAGAGACATCATGTACATGCATCTCCTCGGCCTACCAATAGTACACTTCAACCCGGCATGGGCCAATCAAGACAAGGAAGAGGCCTGTAGATTATGCATTTTCAAGCAAGAATCATGGCTGCACCTTCTGTGCTGTTGCCCTGCTTTAGATGACGCAAAGAGGGCCCTACAAAAACCAATATTTCTGACGAAGGGCGTCCGCACTTACGTGGAGGCATCGTACATATGTTTTTCCCAAGCCGATGCAACTTCTTTATCAAGGTATGGGAAATTCGTCAAAGTTCTCAGAGATTCTTTACAATGCCACGCTGGTATTTCCCAGTCCTTGCACAGTATTCAAAAAGTATAACTGACTATTATCCCATGAAACCTGGAAACACCTAGCTCAGAGCACCGGGTCCTCTCCAAATGTAAATCCTTCAAGTAGGCCTTTATTTAAGTCCACCATTTATCACAATTACACCTTTTCACTCTGCTTTAGTTTACATGTGTTGGCTCTAGCTCTTTCTTAAACAACAGTTTGATTGTCGGGGTGTCTGGACAGCAAACCAACTTGTGAAGAGTAAACTTACCAGCACAAGAATGTTTTGTGCCTCCAGACTGATCTCGTTGGCTGCCCATTCAACTGTTACACACTAAAAACATTTAGAGTCTTACTAATCTAACAAGCTTAAAGTGCATCAAATTTATTAATGACTTCAAGCACCAGCACTTTATAATTTGAGTTATATGAACAATTAGGCCTCCCTATGAAGGGTTCTTAGTTAGACTACTCTCATTCTTGTAGCAGATCAAATTTAAAATGGTGGAAGAGCTTAGACATTGCACTTTAAATATATATAACCAGAATATTTATTGAATTATTTTGATTTCAAGAAAGTTCTTGTTTTTACCAGAGTATGCATAAGTTATACAGTATGCAGTTTTATATCATGTAATGGTTTTAACTAACTGAATCATGACTAATAAACATTGACATTGGCATTGAATTAGTTCCATTAGAATCCAGAGGTACTGCCTTGAGCCCATACTAAGAGCCGACTTGGCATCTAAACCCTCTTAGTGAATATATAGGGCCATATGTATCAAGCCTTTTTCCCGTTTGCAAACGGGCAGATTCTCAGAATCTGCCCGTTTGCGAATGAGGAAAAGCCTTTTGGGATGTATCATCCCAAAAGGCCATCGTAAAATAGAGAATCGCAAAATTTGCGATTCTCTATTTTGCGAATGCAATTAAGGAATTGCAAATTGCGATTCCTTAAATGCAATTCTGGAAGCACCAGAAATTTGCTATTTGGCCTTAAGGAATTGCAAATTACCACCAACTTCAAGTTGGTGGTAATTTGCGATTGTCTTTAAAAAGCACTTTTTTGATTTTTAAAAGTGCCATATGTCGCACATACATGCCCTTAGGGCATGTATGTGCGCAAAATGTGCACACATGCATATTTCAGGGGTGCAACAGGGTGTCCTTTGGCACCCTTGCAACCTTGAAATTGCATTCTCAATTTGCGATTCTCTAATTGGTAATCGCAAATTGAGAATGTCTTCCCATTCATTCCTATGGGCCTCCTAGCCCATAGGAATGAATGGGAAGGTATTCCTTATTTGTGAATCTCAATTTGCGATTCGCAAATAAGGAATATGTAGGATTCGCAAAATTTTTAGCAAGTCCTACATACATTGCATTTTGCGATTCTCTAATTGCGATTCGCTAAAAATCGCAATTTGAGAATCGCAAAAAACTCTTTTTTGATACATATGGCCCATAGTAGCCAGTATGGACTATGACCAACATTCTCATTATCGACTTGCTATGCTCAACTACACCCCGCCCATCATTGAAACCATGTTAAATATGGGAAAACAAATCGGAATAGTCTTCTGACAGTTTTGTATGATTGGCTATCCTCAAGCATACAATTGTTTGTTCCCCAAAGGCCATTGTCTTTGCTACAGTGCTTTAAATAGTGTTCCCAAAAGACACATTCTCTTCAGTAAGAACAATTTCCTGATTATCTTTTTACATGATTACAATTCTTAGCTGCATTTCCGTTGAATCACAAAAGTGTACCCATATTGCTACCATACTCACAAGCCTGCAATCTATATTTCGCATCATCTCATATTATACCTAACTGTAATTTCCTTGTCTGTCTGCGTCTGTTGTATTTTAGAAAAAAGAGAGAGGGACCCTATAACACCAAAAGGGTAGGGTACCAATAGACCAAAGTCAGAAAGCAATCCCTTTGGGAGCAAATGTTTAAACACAATCACTACTCTTTGCATACATCATCTATACTTCTCACTCAAACAGGGTGGACCATGGTCAGAGGCGTAGGAAACGAACTAAAAAAATCAAATCAGTGCAAAAAAATATATATATCGTACTTATTCCCAAAATTTATTAAAATAATGTATATACATATAATCTAAAATTACAAGGTTTTTAAAAAAAAAATCATGCATTTCAAAGAGAAATTTAATATTCAAATATATCATTCAGTTTAAAAACAATTCACAAACAATCAATACAGATAAAGAACCACAACAACAAGTGGGACACAAAAGGCTGCAAGAAAAAGTTTTTTTCAGTCAGGAAGACATCACGATAGTCAAACAAACAATAGATGGAATTTGAATGCACACAACTAAAACAGCAGATTCTTGTCAAATATTAATTATGAAGTGTCGCATTAGTCATTGATCCGTGATGTATTCTAAAACAGAGCATCAACGCGTTTCGGTGGGTCTAATCTTATATCTCCCCCACCTTCTTCAGGAAAGCAATAATTCTTCCCACCTCATTTCAATGATTCTAAGGAAATACAAAATATAACACATATGTATAAATTTCAAAAACCATTTTGAACTGATTTGATTAAAAAGATCAAATCAACACTCTCAGCAGGTACACACCCTCAGGTAACTCTCAAAAATCCACATCATTAAACCAAAAAACAGTTCCTTAACCTGGCACGTGTTACACTCATACTTCATTCATACAAAAATTAATTAAATATCAAGGAACATTCATCTCTCAAGGTACACTAACTTCCTAATAAAGGAAAATTTGGAAATGCGGGCTATATTAAGCTTCGCAAGCATATCCTAAGACATATAAATAACATATCACACCAGTGGCCTAAATGTCCCACTAAGTCTATCATCAATCACCAGCCTACGCTAGTCCGCTTGCTCAATTTTTGGGAAAACAAGGAGAAAAATCCTTTTTTACCTCATAATTAACGTACTCCCCGACTCAGATATATTGGAGAGGCACAAAATAGATTCCTCACCATCCACAGCTATATGGAGTAAAAAAAAAGAAAGAGCACAATAAGATTCACCAACTATTTCCTTTTTTCCCAATATTTTGTTACTAGATATTGTCTGAACTTTTACCTTTATTGGGAGATAGAAAATTCTGCGTCTGTTGTCCAGGATTCTCAGACTCATATTTAATGAAGCTGGATCCTGTCTTATTATTAATAGTTTATTTTAAGTTTTCTGATAGTTCTGCCTAATTCTCCTGTTAATGCCCAAGGATTGTGTCTACGTTGCTATGTCAAAACACACAATTTTACTATTTAAAAAAAAAATAAAAGCCTTCAAAGCATCCCAGCTCATGGAAGAAGTTGTAGAAACTTAACTTGCAGTGAAACATTATGAGATCGCTTTATAAATGTAATCAACAAAACATTAATCTTTTAAATGTTTATGCTCAAATATGTAGTTTGAATAGTTTGGTCTTGTTGTATAAATCAGAACAGGCCAGTTGTCAAAAAATACAGTTAGATAAATGACAAATTGATAATGTGAAATTGGAGGGCTAAAGAACATAACCTGCAGAATTAGTTGCGAGGAGTTGAGAAAAATGTATATACCCACAGAATACACCACCTGCTACATCACCTTAAATGCTTTGCCCTACCACTACATCACTTTCCACAACATCACCTAACAATAAATTGTCAAAGGTTGTTATATAAAATAGGCTACGTTTAAGGGTTATTTAATTAAAAATTGGGGATGCTTCAATTAAATTAAAAAAAGGGGTGTTGGTGGCTGTTTCCTCCAAGACTGTGTAAAATCAGACAAAGTAAATGACAGAATGTAGTGGCAGGCAAGGCAGTGGTAGAAGATGTAGTAAAATACACTCTTACAAGAAACGCCTAGGTGAAGATCGTCCCTTCAAAATCAGTGTACAATGATAACAACTGTTACTGAACACTTTTGATGTTTGCCATAAGCCCTGATGTTGGCATTGAAGTTCTTTCTACTGCCGGTCCAAAAGTGACTTTAACGGTTCTGCACAAGAAATAAGGAGATTATCATTTTTTGGTTGCATTGAGAAGTAATACCATGCTTGCAATTTTCTTAGTTGGGCCGTAAATTAAAATTACCATCTACTTGGCCATGTACGAATAAACACTATAAAAAGTTGCTAATCTTGTCAGCCTGGATTTGATAACTGTAGGAGAGTAGGATCTGCTTCACATGGGTACCCCCACTTTTTGCTGATGCTTCACTGTTTTTTGACATTAGTCTGGCTGGGGCCCTGCTAATCAGAACCCCAGCCTAGCTGCTTCCTCTCTAAAATGGTTTCCATGTGCCTTAGGCACATCACTGATTGGGATCTGGAGTGCCCTTATAAGTCCCTAGTATATGGTATACTATGTACCAAGGGCATAGGTACCTCAGAGGCCTGCCAGGGGCTGCAGCATGTATTATGCCACCCCTGGAAGGCCACCCAAATTGACACCACAGGTCTGCTACTGCAGCCTGGGTAAGGTGGTGCATGCACCCCTTACTGTGATATAGGTTACCTATATCACGAAATACATACACACATATAAACCTATAAGTCACTCCTAAGGCAGGCCTTATCAATCCTAAAGGCAGAGTGCGTGGTTCCTATGTGAGAGGGTGCCCCTGCATGAGCAGGGCCCCTCTGCAGCGTTCGGAGACCATCTCTGATGCTGTTTGTAGTGCAGCCTGACCATATACTCTTAAGCGCATTATATCCTCGCGGTAAAATGCTAACTTTGGAATGGCTGCACCTAAACATGTCGTGTTTGGTGTCAAACATCTTGGAATACTACCCCCCGCCAATCCTGGCGGCGGGGGTAGCATTCCACCCTTCTAGAGGGAAAGACATGTTAACTCTGACTAGTCCGGTAACTTCTTTCCAGAGCCCTGGCATCACAAAATGGATGCTGCTGCCACAGACACGAGTCTGGCCTCCTGCTGCTGGACGAAACTCCGGCAGGGAGGCCTGGACAATAGGTTTCCTGTCCCAGGGAGGTGTGACCACCTCCCCAGACAGGATAATGTGTATTGGGGCTGGGCGGGAGCACCATCTGTGTGCTTTGAAGTCCTGCACTGGGGGCACATTTGGTGTCCCTAGTGCATACCCCAGTTCAAACCGGATCAGGGGCTTGCAGCCCCTGCTTTGGCGCGAACTGGACAAAGGGAAAGGGGTGTAGCCACCCCTCTGCCCTGACCCACCCATAGGTGGGGCCACAGGGTAGTCCAACCCCTATTTTTAGAATAAAGGTAGGAACCCAGTCCTTAGGACGTTAGATTATACCTGGACGAAACTCTGAAACTGAATCCTGGACCTTCGACGCTCTACGACAAGATTAGAGGACTGAAGAATCTCCCTTGCAGTCAAGGAGTGACTCCCCTGCTTGGCAGGCACCAAAGAAGCATCTGCCTGGTTCGCATTTCTGAAGCTCCCGTCGGACGCCGAAGTCATCGCATCACCAGAGGTGGATTCTCAGACTTCTCGAGGCTACCCTGAGTCCCCAGCAAAGCTGAGGCCCGTGGCTATCGTGGGTGACTTGAGACCGTGACCCCTGGACACCAAGCACATTTGCAAGTGCCTCATCTTCTGGGTCTCCCAAGAAGTCGTGCTTTGGGCTTCGAGTAGCCCTAGCCTCCAGCACCACCTGCACCGAAGATCACTGGCCCCCACTCCACGAGTGTCCTGTAAGCCAGCTCCACGTGCGGCGTCACGAGGCTCCTGCACGGTCGCTAGCCCGTTGGCTAGTAGCCCTTAACGAAGGCCAATCCTTTTCTTACTTGGCATCCTGGTTGCTCCAGGCCTGCCCTCACTTACCCTTGCTGGGTGAGTTCCACAGACCTTGCTGGTCTGCACCATCGACGATCTACATCTTCACCAAGACTTGCCGTTGCCAAGGCTTGTTGGGTCCAATCCGGTCGCCGACACCTCAGCACTCGACAGACATCGTGTACTAGCCCGAATCCTGCTCCTGGTTGCCGACAACGCCTCCTGTGCCTCGTGGCTGAAGAGTCAAGACAACTGTCAATGCACCTGAAGCACTCGACATTGGTGGGCATCTGTCCATCGCCTTCCTGGTCACTGGCTAGTGACCCAGACTCTGTCCCCTCTGCTTTCAGGTTCTTCAGAACTCCGATCCACTCTTGGATCCACCCGGACACGTTTCTCTTGGCCGCCAGCAGCACTTTGCAGCAGATCGCCATTCGAATCGACGACGAAACCCGACCCCGAAAGGCACCTATGCACCCGGCTTCCCTGGGTGAGGTAACACGAGTACTCCGGTGCTCCCGTGGGTAGAGACTCTTCAAAGTCCTAGATCTCAAAGGGTTTTGTCCTAGTCCTCTTTTAAGTGTCCCTTTTCTATAATTTCCCGATCCCGACTTTCTCCATAGAAGTCAACGGCGTATCGCGGTTGTGTATTTACACTGCACGCGTCTCCCGTGGGTCTCCTGTGTCACTACCTTGGGTGGTTCCTTGTGGTCCAAGCACTTCTAGAGGCTCTAGGCCTAGTGTCTAGTTCAGTCGTGGTTCGCATACCACTTTATTGGTATATGGTTTGGTACGCCCCTAGGGCCCAAACGTGTATTTGTGCTATTACTGTGATTAAATAACTTATAACTTATGTACTTCGAACTCTAGCCTCATAAAGAGACTAGAGGGGTGTGTTTAGCAATAAATACATATATTTTGAATATATACCTGGTGTGGTGCTCTTTCATTTGGTCACTCAAGAGATTATAGACTGGTAAAACAAGCTGCTTTACATTCCTTCAAGACTTAGCCTGAAGGCTGCTCTCCATAGCTACCACTAGGATAGCTTTCAATAAGGTTGTCTTTAACCTATCTCCAATAAGGGGTTGTTTGGACTGGTGCAAGGTGCTCACTATAATTAGTGGACAGCATATGCCAGGCCAACTTCTCACATTGGTGTGCAGCGTGTGGGATTCCAGCTTGCTATTGTTTTACCAGATAATCTCAATTGAGTCGATCAACTGAAAACCACTAAAGGTACCTAAGGTACATATAATTTAAGCTTAGAATACAGTAAGTTCTACTGAACTTAGAGTTGTGTGTGAAGGGATAGCACAACCCTTTCTACAACTCAAGAGAGTTTAGTAGGCCACACTAGAGTAGGTAGTGCATACACCACACCACACTAGTAATGTCTTTAAGGGTAGGATCCAAAGAATCCTTGCAGGAAGCCATTGAGCTTCCACCCTCCAAGTATGATACACTCCCATTCTTGGAATTGAGAGCTTTATGTAACTTGAGAAAACTAAGGACAGGCCAAAGCCTCACCACCCAACACCTCAAGGAGTTGTTGGTGGCTTATGACCTTAGTAAGCCCGTAGGGACTGAAGGGGTAGGAGCTGAGGGTGGGGCAGAGGAAGAGGAGGAGCCCAGGGGTACCAATACCCCCAGCCCCCTCTGAGACTGGCCAGGAGGGTGACAATGACCCTGACCTGGATAACCCAATCCCTCCTGTGGAAGATGATGAGGATGATCAGGATGATGCCCTCTTTGTCCCCCCAGGAAGGATTAAGAGTGTGCCCAGGAAGTCTAGATCTCCTTCTCAGGAGTCTAACCACTCTGGCACCTCTATAGGGAGCTCTGTCTCCTCTCATAGGAGGGAATCCTCTCATGAGAGGAGAGCCAGGCTGGTCCGGTATGAGGAAACTCAGCTGGAAATCAGAAAAAAGCAATTGGCTTTAGATAGGAATCCCTAGATCTCCTTAGAGAGAGAAGAAAGTTGGGACTAGAGTCCCATGGTGGCAGCCATGTCCCTAGAGATAGGGAAAGGTCCTATGACCATAGGAACCTGAGCAAGATTGTCCCTCCCTATCAGAATGGGGATGACATCCACAAGTGGATAACTGCTCTAGAGAGGGCCTGTAAGGTACAGAAGGTCCCTCAGGAGCAGTGGGCAGCAATCTTGTGGCTCTCCTTTGCTGACAAAGGTAGAGATAAGCTCCTCACTGTTAGAGAGGAGGATGCTGACAATTACAAGGTCTTGAAGAGTGCTCTTATTGATGGGTTTGGCCTAACCACTGAACAGTACAGGTTGAAGTTCAGAGACACCCAAAAGCACAGACTCAAGACTGGGTAGACTATGTGGATTGTTCTGCCAAGGCTCTGGAAGGCTGGTTGATGGGCAGTAAGGTGTGTGACTTCTCAGGATTGTACAATCTGATAATGAGGGAGCAGATTCTTAATAACTGTCAAAATCAGCTGTTGCATCAATACCTGGTAGACTCTGATCTGACCTCTCCCCAAGAATTGGGAAAGAAGGCAGACAAATGGGTCAGAACCAGGGTGAAGCAGAAGGTACAGAACCAAGGTGGGGAAACCAAGAAGCAAGATGCTAAGAACTCTGAAAAGGGTGGGGAGAAGGGTAAAGATCAAAAGTCTTCATCAGGCCCCCAAAAATCTTCTTCTGGTGGGGATTCACAGTCTACCAAAGGGAAAGGCCAAAGAAAACCATGGTGCAAGGTCTGTAAGCAAAAGACCCACTGGACCAGTGATTGCACCAAGTCCAAAGACTCAAGTCCAGCACCCACCAATGCCCCTAAGGCACCTGTTCCCCCTAGTACAGTTACAGTTGGTGGGAGTGCTCCAGCCAAGGGTTTAGTAGGGTTCACCCTGGGTACTGAGTTGGGCTCTGACCTAGTCAGAGAACTGACTCAGGCTGTGTTATTCTGTGATGGAGGCATGGATGTGCCCTCCTCTATGAGTCCCAGTAATCTGGGCAAGTACAGACAACAGCCTTTAATCAATGGACGTGAGGCTTTGGCATTTAGGGTCACAGGGGCAAGTGTCACAATGGTGACACAAGACCTTGTGAATCCTGGGCAAGTTATACTTGGTGAAATGTACCAAGTGACCAATGCTAGCAATGTCAGAACAGACCATACTCTGGCAGTTGTTAACTTCTCCTGGGGAGGGGTAACTGGCCTTAAGAAGGTTGTGGTGAGTGCAAACCTACCAGTCGAATGCTTGCTTGGCAATGACTTAGAGACTTCTGCTTGGGCAGAAGTGGAGCTCAGGACCCATGCAGAAATGCTGGGGATCCCTGCAGATGTGTTTGCTGTGACCAGGTCACAAGCCAAAATGTCTAGCACTGAACAGGCCTTGGATTCTGGAAGAATGGACCAAGTGCCTTCCAAGAGGAGGAGTAGTAGGGTTAAGGCAGTGCCTTCCCCTTGGCTCAGGAGGAAGATCAGTCCCTTGAGGGGGATGATCTCAGCCCTGAAGAAGGAACTGTCCCAGAGGAACTGGAACCTGACCAGGTTGAGTTCTTGGGGACAGGGGGACCTTCTAGGGCAGATCTGAGCCAGGAGCAGCAGAGCTGCCCCTCCCTTGAACCCCTCAGACAGCAAGCTGCTGCTGAGGCTGCTGGGAAAGCTAGTGGTCCCCATACAGTGTATTGGGATGATGGACTCCTGTACTCAGAGAGTAGAGACCCCAAGCCTGGTGCTACCAGGAGGTTGGTAATACCTTTGAAGTTCAGGGGCTTCCTATTGACCCTAGCCCATGATATTCCCTTAGCAGGTCACCTGGGCCAGAACAAGACTTGGGACAGAATTGTCCCTCACTTTCACTGGCCCCACTTGTCTGAAGACAGCAAGGAGTTTTGTCGCTCCTGTGTAACCTGCCAAGCCAGTGGCAAGGCAGGTGGCACTACAAAGGCCCCCCTGATACCACTACCTGTGGTGGGGGTGCCCTTTGAAAGGGTAGGGATTGACATTGTTGGTCCCATGGATCCCCAAACAGCCTCTGGGCACAGGTTTATCCTGGTGGTAGTGGATCATGCCACCAGGTACCCAGAAGCTATTCCCCTCAGGACCACTACAGCACCTGTGGTGGCAAGGGCCCTCCTGGGAATTTTCTCAAGAGTGGGCTTTCCTAAGGAGGTAGTATCAGACAGGGGTGCTAACTTCATGTCTGGGTACTTAAAAGCCATGTGGAAGGAGTGTGGAGTGACTTATAAGTTCACCACACCCTATCACCCACAATGCAATGGTTTAGTTGAGAGATTCAACAAAACCTTGAAGGGCATGATTAAAGGGCTCCCAGAAAAGCTTAGGCGTAGATGGGACATACTCTTGCCCTGCCTTTTATTCGCATATAGGGAGGTGCCTCAGAAGGGGGTTGGTTACAGCCCTTTTGAACTTCTGTTTGGCCACCCTGTGAGGGTCCACTGTGCTTGGTGAAGGAAGGATGGGAGTTACCTCTCAAGCCCCCAAAGCAAGATATAGTGGACTATGTACTTGGTCTCCGCTCCAGGATGGCTGAGTACATGAAAAAGGCAACCAAAAACCTTGAGGCTAGCCAGGAACTTCAAAAGGCCTGGCATGACCAAAAGGCTGTTCTGACTGTTTACCAGCCAGGACAGAAGGTGTGGGTGTTGGAGCCAGTGGCCCCAGCAGCTCTCCAAGATAAATGGAGTGGACCCCACACTATTGTTGAGCAGAAGGGTGAGGTCACTTATTTAGTAGACCTAGGAACACCCAGGAGTCCCCACAGGGTTCTCCGTGTCAACAGGTTAAAACCATATGTGGACAGGGCAGACATGGGCTTGCTCATGGCTACTGATGAAGGGCAGGAGGAAGAGAGTGACCCACTCCCTGACCTGCTCTCACAGAACCCTGACGATGGGTCAGTTGATGGTGTAGCCTTGGCAGGCAGCCTCACTACCCAGCAACAAACTGATTGCAGGCAAGTCCTCAATCAGTTTAGACATATGTTTTCACTGACACCCAGTCAGACCACCTGGTGCACTCATGAAGTGGACACTGGGGACAGTCTGCCTATTAAAAACAAGATTTATAGGCAACCTGACCATGTCAGGGACTGTATCAGGACTGAAGTCCAGAAAATGTTGGAGTTGGGAGTTATTGAACCCTCAGATAGCCCTTGGGCTAGTCCAGTGGTCCTTGTACCAAAACCTCACACCAGTGGTGGAAAAAGAGAGATGAGGTTTTGTGTGGACTACAGGGGTCTCAATGCAGTCACTAGGACTGATGCCCATCCAATACCCAGGGCAGATGAGCTCATAGATACTTTGGCCTCTGCCAAATATCTCAGCACATTTGACCTAACAGCTGGCTACTGGCAGATCAGACTAGCTGATACTGCAAAGCCCAAAACAGCATTCTCAACCCCTAGTGGGCATTATCAATTTGTGGTAATGCCCTTTGGTCTGAAGAATGCACCTGCCACTTTCCAGAGGTTGGTGAATACAGTTCTCACAGGACTGGAAGCCTATAGTGCAGCTTATCTAGATGATATTGCTGTCTTTAGCTCCACCTGGGAGGATCACCTGGTCCACCTCAGGAATGTTTTACAGGCCCTGCAAAAGCAGGCCTGACTATCAAGGCCACTAAGTGCCAGATAGGGCAGAGTCAGGTTGTGTACCTGGGCCACCTTGTGGGTGGAGGCCAGGTTCAATCTTTGCAGAGCAAGATCCAGACCATCATGGACTGGACTGCTCCCACTACCCAGACTCAGGTGAGAGCCTTCTTAGGCCTGACTGGGTACTATAGGAGATTTGTCAAGGGGTATGGATCAATAGTGACACCCTGAATGACTTAACTTCTAAGAAAATGCCCAAAAAGGTTCAGTGGACAGCTAGCTGTCAAAAGGCATTTGATGACCTCAAGCAGGCCATGTGCACTGCTCCAATTCTGCAGAGTCCTGATTACTCCAAGAAGTTCATTGTTCAAACTAATGCATCTGAATTGGGGGTAGGGGCTGTACTGTCACAATTGAATGAAGAAGGTCAGGATCAGCCAGTAGCTTTCATTAGCAGAAGGCTGACCCCTAGAGAGAAACGTTGGTCAGCCATAGAGAGGAGGCCTTTGCTGTGGTCTGGGCTCTGAAGAAGTTGAGGCCATACTTGTTTGGTACACACTTCCTGGTTCAGACAGACCATAAGCCCCTCTTATGGCTAAAACAAATGAAGGGTGAAAACCCCAAACTGCTTAGGTGGTCCATTTCCCTACAGGGGATGGACTTTACAGTGGAACATAGGCCTGGGAGTAACCATGCGAATGCAGATGGACTCTCTAGGTATTTCCACTTAGAACATGAAGACTTAACTGGGCAAGGTTAGTTTAATGTCCCTACATTTGGGGGGGTTGTGTAGGAGAGTAAGATCTGCTTCACATGGGTACCCCCACTTTTTGCTGATGCTTCACTGTTTTTCGACATTAGTCTGGCTGGGGCCCTGCTAATCAGAACCCCAGCCTAGCTGCTTCCTCTCTAAAATGGTTTCCATGTGCCTTAGGCACATCACTGATTGGGATCTGGAGTGCCCTTATAAGTCCCTAGTATATGGTATACTATGTACCAAGGGCATAGGTACCTCAGAGGCCTGCCAGGGGCTGCAGCATGTATTATGCCACCCCTGGAAGGCCACCCAAACTGACACCACAGGTCTGCTACTGCAGCCTGGGTAAGGTGGTGCATGCACCCCTTACTGTGATATAGGTTACCTATATCACAAAATATATACACACTTATAAACCTATAAGTCACTCCTAAGGCAGGCCTTATCAATCCTAAAGGCAGAGTGCGTGGTTCCTATGTGAGAGGGTGCCCCTGCATGAGCAGGGCCCCTCTGCAGTGTTCGGAGACCATCTCTGATGCTGTTTGTAGTGCAGCCTGACCATATACTCTTAAGCGCATTATATCCTCGCGGTAAAATGCTAACTTTGGAATGGCTGCACCTAAACATGTCGTGTTTGGTGTCAAACATCTTGGAATACTACCCCCCGCCAATCCTGGCGGCGGGGGTAGCATTCCACCCTTCTAGAGGGAAAGACATGTTAACTCTGACTAGTCCGGTAACTTCTTTCCAGAGCCCTGGCATCACAAAATGGATGCTGCTGCCACAGACACGAGTCTGGCCTCCTGCTGCTGGACGAAACTCCGGCAGGGGAGGCCTGGACAATAGGTTTCCTGTCCCAGGGAGGTGTGACCACCTCCCCAGACAGGATAATGTGTATTGGGGCTGGGCGGGAGCACCATCTGTGTGCTTTGAAGTCCTGCACTGGGGGCACATTTGGTGTCCCTGTGCATACCCCAGTTCAAACCGGATCAGGGGCTTGCAGCCCCTGCTTTGGCGCGAACTGGACAAAGGAAAGGGGTGTAGCCACCCCTCTGCCCTGACCCACCCATAGGTGGGGCCACAGAGTAGTCCAACCCCTATTTTTAGAATAAAGGTAGGAACCCAGTCCTTAGGACTTTAGATTATACCTGGACGAAACTCTGAAACTGAATCCTGGACCTTCGACGCTCTACGACAAGATTAGAGGACTGAAGAATCTCCCTTGGGGTCAAGGAGTGACTCCCCTGCTTGGCAGGCACCAAAGAAGCATCTGTCCGGTTCGCATTTCTGAAGCTCCCGTCGGACGCCGAAGTCATCGCATCACCAGAGGTGGATTCTCAGACTTCCCCGAGGCTACCCTGAGTCTCCAGCAAAGCTGAGGCCCGTGGCTATTGTGGGTGACTTGAGACCGTGACCCCTGGACACCGAGCATATTTGCAAGTGCATCATCTTCTGGGTCTTCCAAGAAGTCGTGCTTTGGGCTCCGAGTAGCCCTAGCCTCCAGCACCACCTGCACCGAAGATCACTGGCCCCCACTCCACGAGTGTCCTGTAAGCCAGCTCCACGTGCGGCGTCACGAGGCTCCTTCGCGGTCGCTAGCCCGTTGGCTAGTAGCCCTTAACGAAGGCCAATCCTTTTCTTACTTGGCATCCTGGTTGCTCCAGGCCTGCCCTCACTTACCCTCACTGGGTGAGTTCCACAGATCTTGCTGGTCTGCACCATCGACGATCTACATCTTCACCGAGACATGCCGTTGCCAAGGCTTGTTGGGTCCAATCCGGTCGCCGACACCTCAGCACTCGACAGACATCGTGTACCAGTCCGAATCCTGCTCCTGGTCGCCGACAACGCCTCCTGGACCTCGTGGCTGAAGAGTCAAGATGACCGTCAACACACCTGAAGCACTCGACATCGGTGGGCATCTGTCCATCGCCTTCCTGGTCACTGGCTAGTGACCCAGACTCTGTCCCCTCTGCTTTCAGGTTCTTCAGAACTCCGATCCACTCTTGGATCCACCCGGACACGTTTCTCTTGGCCGCCAGCAGCACTTTGCAGCAGATCGCCATTCGAATCGACAGACGAAACCCGACCCCGAAAGGCACCTATGCACCCGGCTTCCCTGGGTGAGGTAACACGAGTACTCCGGTGCTCCCGTGGGTAGAGACTCTTCAAAGTCCTAGATCTCAAAGGGTTTTGTCCTAGTCCTCTTTTAAGTGTCCCTTTTCTATAATTTCCCGATCCCGACTTTCTCCATAGAAGTCAACGGCGTATCGCGGTTGTGTATTTACACTGCACGCGTCTCCCGTGGGTCCCCTGTGTCACTACCTTGGGTGGTTCCTTGTGGTCCAAGCACTTCTAGAGGCTCTAGGCCTAGTGTCTAGTTCAGTCGTGGTTCGCATACCACTTTATTGGTATATGGTTTGGTACGCCCCTAGGGCCCAAACGTGTATTTGTGCTATTACTGTGATTAAATAACTTATAACTTATGTACTTCGAACTCTAGCCTCATAAAGAGACTAGAGGGGTGTGTTTAGCAATAAATACATATATTTTGAATATATACCTGGTGTGGTGCTCTTTCATTTGGTCACTCAAGAGATTATAGACTGGTAAAACAAGCTGCTTTACATTCCTTCAAGACTTAGCCTGAAGGCTGCTCTCCATAGCTACCACTAGGATAGCTTTCAATAAGGTTGTCTTTAACCTATCTCCAATAAGGGGTTGTTTGGACTGGTGCAAGGTGCCCACTATAATTAGTGGACAGCATATGCCAGGCCAACTTCTCACAATAACATGGATTGGAGATTAATTAGAAAGATAGCTGTGCCTCCTCTGAGGCAGACTCTGAAGATGCCACAAATCGATGCGTACCTCATATAATAAACAACTCAGGGGCATATTTACAAGGATTTAACGCCACTGTAGCGGAAATGTTTTGACGTTACGGCGGCTTTTCTTTTATCGCCATATTTACAATTTACAAAATCAATCAATCCAGGCGATTTCCTCTTTCTATGTGTGCTGCAGAATGCTGCACGCATAAAAAAAGGAAAAAAAGAAGAGAAATGAAAACATTTTTCCCGGTTGCGCCTCCCAAACGCCACCCTTGGGGTGGTGTTAGATTCTGACGCAATTCCAGGTGTACGGTTTATCGTAAATCTAGGAATGCTTCATATTTCATGGGTTTAGGGTGGGAATGCCCACAGCAACACCCATGGAACACCCATTTCATGCAGTTTTATGCATGAAAGGGACACATATTTACAAGCCCATGAACAGCCACGTAAAGTGGCTTTACATGGCCTTGTAAATATGCTGTGGCACATTGCGCCACCGGAACGTCAAAAACTGACATTCCAGCGGTGAAAAAGTGACGATAGGGCCTCATAAATGATGAGGCCCTTGGATAATAGAAGAACTCCCACAATTCATCCTTGGCATTGTCAACGACGCCATGGACCTCCTGCCATTGCAGCTAGGAGCACCAAGGAAACCACCACCCCTGTCATGTGTCACTCACCTGAACAACTGCTCCGTTCCCTTTGGTTGAGGACTGGACCTGGTCCCCTTTAAGTGCTGACCTCGGTAGAGCGGAGCGTCAGCAACAGGAAACTGGAAACCCGGAACCGCAAAAAGCCAGAGACTCTCCGGAGCCATCTGGAACAGTGGAAGAAGGAGAGTCGCACAACCAGTCAACCTTAAATTAGGTCATCTGCCACCTGAGGAGTTGCATCTGGGGTCTGTCTGGACTCTGCACTAGATGACCACGTCGCAGTGGAGCCAACATCACTGGGTGGGCATTCAAGGGAAGTGTCAGGATCCCGTCTCTGAGTGCAATTGCGCATCATCGCCGATGCATGTAGTGCCTTCCGCCTCTCTTGTATAACCTGCTCCACATTGGGGGTGGCTTGGAGTTGTGGCAGGGGACTCCTCCTTCTCCTATGCATCCCTCTATGACTGGCCCCGTGAATGACAGCTTGTTGCACAGGCCCTTCACTCCCTGTCTGCAGCACCTGGCGACCAGTAGATTCCAGCCAGGTCCAGAACTGTTCAGCGGCATCACAGAATCGTGTGTTACCATCTGAGACCACTCGCAGCCTTGCCGGGAAGAGGAGGGAGTATTTGATACCCAACTCTCGGAGGCATCGCTCAACCACTAGAAATGACCCCCTCTGCACCACCGTGGCATAGTCAGGGAAGAGAAGTACTGTGGCTTTATCCACTTTCACCTCCCCCAGCTTGTGTACCTCACTCAGGACAGCGTTATGATCCCTGTAGGAGGCGGAAGAGAAAGGGTCTAGGACCTGTCCCCGGTGGCGGATGGCTCGCCGGCACTCGATGGGCCCGCTCAACAAATGGGGAGAGTGCACCTGCTGGCAGTAGATCACGCAACCATGTCTCAGTATATGCCACTGCATCAGCTCCTTCTGCTCCCTCGGGCAGACCCACCACCCACATGTTGTTCCGCCGGGAGTGGCCCTTCGCCACTAGTGCCGTTAGCTGCTGTACCTCCAACGCTGTGGTATGGGTAATAGGGTGGACTTTGGCTAGTTCTTGCTCAATGTTGTGTACCTTGTTAGTCAACTTGTGATGATATTCACACTCCAGGGTGAAGTCGACTGCGATTTTGTCGATGCAGCCCTCAAGGGAAGTGCGTGTTTGTTTGAGGGAGGTAGCTGTTTTCTCCACAGCTGCGAGTACAGAGTCTAGTTTGGAGTCCAGGGTGTCCACTGTCACCTGCCCCGGCAGCCAGTGATCCCCAGCCGCTCGGTCCACAGACACAGAGGAGCTGCCAGGTGACGCCACCGCCCCCATGTGCAGGTGGACCATCATTGTGCCAGACGACCAGGCACTATGTATGACATACAGTAGAGTGCAGTGTGGCCAGCTGACCCCTCTCCTCCAGTCAGGTGTATGCTAGCCAGGAACCTTCGTTCGGATGGAACCAAGGGAAATTCCCAGTACACCCAAAAGCACACTAACAGGGGGCAAGTAAAGGCAGCACCACCCAGTCGCCTCCTCCGATCTAACAGTGGCAACCAGATTCCATGTTCCCCAGTGCCCCAGCGAGTAACGGCGGATCAAGCTGCGTGCCCAAGGGCCTGGGCCCGAACCGACCCCCGTGCCCTGGCACCCGCCACCACCAGCGGCCAATATCAGCGACTTGAGCCAGTTAGTGGAGTCCCCCACCAGTCTTGTGCGGTGTCCTCGGAAATGGGGGTCCACCACAGCGCGGGGTTTGCTCAGGGCACGGTGCTAGGCCTGGGCCTGACACGACCCTTGTGCCTCCTCCGCTCATTGTCCCACCTTCTCCTCACCTGGGCATTGACACTGGAGCTCAATTCGCCGCACTCTCTCCAAATCTGTTACTCAGCCAGCAGGAGCCTCAGCAAGGCCGGATTTCACAAGCCTAGGTACAGCAGTTGCCGTCGAGTCTGCTGGGAAACCTCCTGATGCAGGTGATGCAACAGGGCCCTCCTAGGCACGAAGTCACGGCGCTCCCGCCACTCAAGTTCGGCACAGCTCAGGGGCCCCACCCTCCATAGAGTCTGGGCAGCATCACCTCATCTGGCCTGTGATGCAGAGAGGCGCGGCCCACCATCGGCAATCTCCTACGTGCAACCCGGTGTAGTGGTGGCGCATGTTATGCAATGCAGACCTACCCATGACGGTGCGCAGGAACGCCTCTACTGATCACAGCTCCAAGGGGCACGAGGCTGTCTTCTCACACAGGTCAGCAATGTGTCTCCATGCGACCTGCCAGACGTTGCCACCAGGTAAGGGAGATTCTCAAAGCCTTAATGTATACCGCCTAAGCCCACAGGCTCAGGCCCGACGGAGCCCGCCTCCACCGCCAGGCCGCAGTAACTCCACTGCACCGCACCTCTCACTCCGGGTCTCAGACGCAGGCCAAGTTAGGCCTACAGGGCCCGGGGACTGTCCGCACTTCCAGGCATCTGCCGCCATGGTGTCACAAGGATGGTGCAATGAAAAGTGCTACATCACTGTTTTTCCCCAGCGATGTGCCACTTTTCATTATTGAGGCCCTGATTCTGCATTTCCTCTTCCCCTGGGACTCTGGCTTGTCATCCTGGCTGTTGGGGGGGGTTTACGAGGGGTTGTTGACCTGTGCTGAACTTGGTCCTGGCTGCTCCATTCTGCATTCCGGTGTTCTTTTTTTATTTTCCTTAGAGGTGCATTTGTAAGCTCTTTTTGCCTCTAGAGGCTGAAAATTGACATTGGGTTGACTAACATGATTTTTTTTGCCTTTAATTGGCCGGCCTGCACTTTTTTTTAAAGCTAACGTGTATTTTTCTACCAAGTTGACGCTAGTGTTAGTGACAATTTTCCCAGCCGCTAGCTTATCCTAACACCACATAGCGACGTCTTGTAAATGCGTCCAAACATAGCGTTAGGATTTGGCGTTCGGCACCGGTAAAGAAATTGCCGCTAAGCAACTTCAAAACTGCTTAGCACCAATTCTTGTAAATATGCCCCTTAAAGTCTTGTTTGTGACTGAGTTGCAGTGGCGGCTTCTTGTCAGGGGCTCCACGGCGCTGCCCCCTGCCTTCTTTTAGGCCCCTTGTTCTGCACCTTGCCTCCCAGAGTCCTGGCACTGTGCATTATTTAATTTAACAGTGTTTATGAAAACACAACTTTTGTTATTTTATTTAACACTGCCAGTGCGCAGATTAGCCCTCTTTACGTCGTCTCCAGGCACCTGATGACAGGAGAAGGAGGGGGCTGGGAGGGCTTAGGCAACATCCAATTATAGAGTGCTATTAAAACACAACACTTTGTAGGTGTAAGTCTGGATTCGGCATATCTGAGGGGAGTAGTTCAGCTACAGTCGCCTCAAAGAGGCACACTCCATTTTATTTAGCAGACATACTGCGGATCCCCAAGGCAGCACAATATATCTGCTATAATGTGGCTGTCAGGACCCACATCAATGCATCCCTGAGATCAATGAGAAGACACACAGAGCAGCAGAGGCAGGGTGCCGAGCTCTGTCCCAACTTCCAGTCCTACCAAGAAACTGGGAGAGTTATTGAGTTTGGTCTTTCTCTTTTCAAAGCTGCCCTTGCTGCTCTGGGTGGCGCTCGTCGGTAATCATGGCTTGCTGGTGCCAATGTCCAGCATCAGATTCCTGCTCTGCTGCAAAGGAAGTAAGGTAAGTAAAATAAAATGCTGGTTCTCTGTTCAAATATGTATGTGATTGTGAGCTTGCTTGTCAGTGATTGAAAGTGAATATGATTCAGTAAACGTGTGTCTAAGTGTGTTTGCGAGTAACAATGAGAGCAAAAGTGAGTGAGAATCAGGGTTTGAGAGTGTGTATAACCAAGTAAAAGTGAGTATGAGGAAGTGAGTGAAGGAATGTGAGTGTGTTAGAAGGAGTCAATGATTGGAGACTGTGAGAGGGAGCGGAAGTGATTCAGGGGTGTAGCTATAAATGGGGCAGCAGAGCCCAGCGACAGTGAGTGGGAAAAAGGTGAGTGTGTGTAAGAGTGATTATAAGTGAAAACAAGAACCAGTGAGTATGAGTACATATGTGTGTGAGTAAAGGTAAGTGGGAGTAAGTACGAGTGAGAATGAGTAAGTGAGAGAATGTGAGTTAGAGTGAGTGAGATGGAAGAGAGCAAACGTGAGAGCGAGTGAGTATGAGTGAGGCAAATTTTGAAAAAAATGGAGTGAACTTGCAGGTATTATGCTCCACAACTTTCAAAGATCACCAGTCACCACTGGTTAATTGTGTTTCTGGGAAGGACAGTCTTCTGTTTAATTTGTCCAGCCTGTTCCAACCAATAAAATTCTAGAACAAATTCTTATCCATATTCCATGTAATTTGCAAGATTCCTTTTCAAAATGATTTATGTCACCTTTCCTCCCAAATTTCCTTTATTTAACGTGCATTGTTTACTTTATGTATATCTATGACATAGTTATTCTTTTTCTAACACTTATTGATTTATTGATTGCTTGATTGATTGATTCAGGTATTTTCATGACATCAGTGACAAGTGATGTCCCATTTGTCCCATCTGTAATACTGCTGAATGACACCTGAAAACTCCCAACCGAGGCTTACTCTTATCTTTAATGCTGATCTTTTTGCACTAGGGCAGTATTTGCTCTGTTAGGTTTCTGCCATACTAATTCCTACTCTTCATCATAAGAGAAAAAATAAGTGAACATGAGCAAGTAGATATAAAGTCTTGTGCTTCCCTAATAACAGAATATGCACAGACTCTGTGCACTACAACAGCTACTTAACAAAAATATCCCAATATCCATGACATAAAAACTATTTAAAAACCCTCCATCTTGTCTTCTTCTGAGGTACTACAATGCTGGCTCTGAGACAACCATAGCAGAAATAAACATTTTAAAACGGTTGCATGTCAGAAAATTGTTGTCAGAAATATCGTCTCAAATAAATATTGTGTATTTAAAATTGTGTACCCAAAATAATGTCTTCGTAGGTGTAGATTTTGTATTATTTAGTCCAATGGAGAAATATTTTTGTAAACAGTATTTAGGGCACAAAATTGTTGATACCATACCCTCTAAAACCTTACCCTTACCTGTATTAGGGAATCAATCTAGAGCAAAGGGCAAACCGAACATTATTTATTACTACAGCAATATTATTCAAGGGGAATGCACTCTCAGGTAGTTACTGACCTTGGTAGAGCTACAGGACTAGAGGTGAAACTCAGTGCTTACTCTAGCTCAGTCAATAACCGCATGAGAGTGCCCCACCACGGATAATATTGTCATTGTAAATCAGAGTATTGGTAATTGGGGGTTAAGTCATTAAAATATTTGTTAGATGCTGTGTTTATGGCGCAATATAGGTAGAAGCATTTATGTTGCACTGTGTGTGTTGGTTAAGGTCTGTTATTTCTTTCTCTTGTGGCATCGTGAGCTTTCCATTTTTAGTGAATAACTGTTTCTCGAAGGCCATAACAAGGATCATTATAAATAGGGTGACAAAATATTGTAGTCAACACTGTAATATTGTGTTGTTGGTAGCGGGCTAATTTTAGGGGTTGCAGTGAATTTTAATGTTGTTTCATCCTGTAACAAATGTGCCCCCCACACACACACCCTGGGGTTTGATGCATTATTTCTGAAGGAAAATTATTTACAAAATAGCCAAATGTGATTAGAGTAAATCGTTTGAGGTAACAGTGTGCTTTATTTGAAGTTGTTTAAGTCTGGAATGATATTGCATATGATGTGTTGCAAAGGAGGTGGAGATACTCAAAGGCATGGTTTTTTTTCACGTCCTCATTTATGAGTGTGGATCCCTCTGGGCTATGTAGGCTAAGTAGTAGTCTGCTAAGAAAAGAGGGCAGCAGTGACCATGTACCATTGAAGTTGAAGTCTCCCCCAGATCATCTGCAGCAGCTTGTTTTAATGGATGGGTAAGACAGAAAGTGTTCCACTAATGGTCATCTCTTGAAGATTCCCATTGGAATTCATTTGCCGTAATACAATAGTTAACATGATATTGACCAATTTTGACTGCCCACCTGTTAAGTGTTTGAAAAATTATAATGACACTTTAATCAACTCTTAGTTGCAGCTTGTGCTTTGAGATGCTAGAGAGACTCACAGCGATACTTTTGAAAGGGATTAAGGCCGTTTCCCTTTTGAAAGGCATAGTTTAGTGCTGGGCTACACAACCGTTTTAATAAGGAGAGCTACTTCTGATCAATAAAAGTAGCCCAGGGATACTAATGGCATTGACCATTGTTGTATTAGTGACTACATCAAATGTAATCACAATTGTGTCACACCTTGCTGGATTACTACTACCTGGATGTATGTCATAGTATCGAGTACCAAAATATTGTCATGCCAAAATAGCAAAGTAGGAATACTGACCAATACTATGCCATGAAAGTATGTATATATAGGTAAGCATAGATTTTCTATTTATAACTCCATTTCTACGTACATTGAAGTTACACGTATGTTTGAGATAAGTAGATGTGGAATTAAGAATGTAAATACAATTAAACCTACCTATACAATACTTATCTTCGAGGCATTGTGGTAGTTAATATTCTGGATACAATGTTTTAGGTTGGACGATATTTAAAACGTGATATTTTATTGGAACACCATCCACCACAATGCATAAGACAGAGTTACCAATGTATTAGTGTGGCTATTTACGGAGCCGGAGTATGAGGTTTTAGTAAGTGCGGTTCTATTCAGGCAGAGAAAAAACGTTTTTTGGAAGGATATTAAGTACACCGCCATCCACCCCCAGCCTTATCACCCATTTAGAGCTAAACCAGGGTTTTATCGAGGATACAATTCAGATGGTGCCGCTTTTATTATGGATCAGCATTTGGTCGAACCCTGCCGCCAAACTCTGTAAGGACATTATATCCGACTGCTTGACGTTGAACAAGGTTAACTCTATACTATGGCTGAGCTATTTATGAGACACTTTTGGCTCCCTCTGCATATCCTGGTGGTTCTCTGAACCAAGCGTATCCCCAATAATGCCAAGACGGAGGTTAAAACATTATTTAAATATTTAAGGCCCACCGAGCACATATCAGGCTGAAATCTGAGTTATCTATATCCTCGGTGTTGCAATATTACAGTCTTCAATACTCTGATGATTCCCCTCCGTGTTTGACGCTGGAGTTGACCAGATGTGAGCGGTCTCTACTTTTTCGTTTTAGAGCTGGGACAATCTACTAGTCTCTCTTTTTTAAACAATTTTTAGATCCAGAGGGGAACACAGCTTCCTGCTGCCCCTGTGATAACCATTCTGTTCAATCATTATTGCATTTTATGTTCTTTTACAATTTACACGGTTTAGCACGACAGCACTTTCTGATACCCTTATTAAGGAGGATAGGCCTTCGTCGCTGCAGACTTGCTCTCCTCCATTTACAATCTTTGTGCTCACCTGAAATTGTTTTTTCTGTCTGTGCCTTACTTAAAGCAGCACTTAGGACTAGACGGACTATGTTTGGGCTAGTCTGACAGAATATTATCTGCAGTGTGGCACAGTATACAGAACACGGTGGATGCGTTGGGTCAACTAATGGGGGATGGTAGGAGCGCATGGCGGACCCTATCTGAGGTTTTTGTTCTCTCCTCATCCCCCCTTTTTGCTTCTTTAATCGCAATTTCTGTCCCCTACTCTGTAATGGCGCATTGCAATCTGATTTCGTATTACATTTCATGTTTTCATTTAAACTTTGGATGTCGGATGTATTACCTGACATGTCACGCTTGAACTCCAAAGGTCCATTATGCATCTTGTCAAATAGTTTTTTAACTTCTGCTTATTTTAACCTTGTATGTTTGATTACAGCTATATGCAATATTTCTATGTATTTTTATGGCCATGTTGCTCATTTAAACACGAATATCTGATGTAATACCTGTTGCATTTGTCTTGAACCTTAAAAGTTCTCTGAGCACTTTTAAATAGTTTTTATTTTACAATTATTTTAAACACTGATGTGTGTCTATAGTTATGTGCAATATTTTTATGTACTTTTATGGTCTATTGCTCTTAGACCGAATAAAGTTTTTGAATTGAATTGAATTGACAGAGGTACTAACACCATTGTCAGGAAAAGCTTTATCAATTTAAAATGCCTCCACGTGACTAATGAGATTGCCACAGCAGCAAGTGCCACTGACAAGGGAAATACTAACAGTTATACATCTCCTTAACCAGGTTTGACACTGTTATTCAAAGAGCAGGGTACCACATGTTTTGAATTTTTAATCGTATTTTCAAACTTCAGCATATAACTTTCTCAAAACCATGTTTTTCTATCATGATTCACTTTCAACTTAAAAACTTGCCTCATTTCTGAAACAAAACTCAATTTTTGCTTCAAAAGTCAGATTTCAAACATGTGTCAACAAAAGAGAAGGAGGGGGACAGTGAGCTAATTATGGTCCAGTGCCCGTGCTCCACGATCAAGTCGTCAAACCAAAAAAGAGGGTCACTGTTCCGTCGGTGGGGGTGCAAAAAAGTCACCCACTCACCAGCAAGAGAAGTAAAGGAAGTAGAAGGATAAGCAAGGGGGTAAACCTAGGTCTAGAACCCACTCTGCAGGGGGAAGGACAAGTCTTGTCTCATGTTGCCCTCACACACCCCGAAGGATGTCATGCTTCATCATCGGGCGTTTGCTCCTCGTCGGGCCGGTGCTGCAATGCCCTACAGGTCCCTCGAAGGGTCACTTTAGCGGAGATCTTTTTGAGAACAGCCGTTAGATGAGTGCAGGTGTGTGGGGTGGGTCCTATGTGCATGGTGAAAGTGTATGTGAAGGATAAAAATAGCTAAGGGATACCAGAGAAGGGGGATCTTTATTGTGGCGGTACCCTTGTCATACTAAAAAACCCAAATGTTGTACGTTACTCCTGTGGGCAGTGATGTGCCCTCGGTAACTCAAAGGTCAGGTCGACATGTTTCGCGCCTACATGGTCATAAGGATCCGTGGCGCTTCCTCAGGACCAAGAATAAATAGTGATGTGAAAAGTGCAAGTGAGTGGAGGGATTCTAACCCTCAGTGCAGTCAGGGCGGGCTAGTGCTGTGAAAAACTACAGCTCTGCTACAACTAAATAGTTGATCCGCTCCTGATGTGACCTAGGAGTAAAAAGGGAGACAGAAAAACAACAAGACACACATGAAGTATAAATCATAGACATCAATGCGTGCCTCCATAGAAAACATAAAAACGCACGCAATGCGCATGAGACATGAGGCTGACAATGCCTCTACCATGGGACAGGCCACCGCAATGGTAGGCCGCCCGAGTGGGCACAGTATGCCGGCTGCCGGTTGCGCCAGAGAAACAGGCGAACGTAGAGGCGGCACCACCGGTACCTGGGACAACCCCCCTGCGTGGGACCGTGCCGTGTCTGAAAAGCCCACACCTTGAGGCCAAGGTGCGGGGCAGTTACCCTGAGCCAGAACCTGTTAGAATCGCCAATCGCAAGGCTGACAATGGCGGCGTGTTCTGAGGTAGACAGCCTGTCCCGAAGGACCAACACACACACGTCCTGTACCAAGCCCGCTGTGCTTCTTCTATCAAGTGGTGGGGATACTGCCGCATGGTTGAAACCATAAAGAGAGACATTCCCTTACCTAAAGTCACGTGGAGGATTACTCCTTGGGCTAGGGCGTAGGTAAATCCGCACCTTAACGGGCTACAGGAGGAAAGATGCGGGAGAAGGAAAAAGGTAAAGTGAAGAAAGTGAACACTAGCACCACAGTACTAATACAGCGACTTACTGTGCTTGATATGCTGCCCCGATCACAACCAGTGTTACTGACAGTTTCCGTGCGTGTGGTGCCTCTCAGCACCTACTTTCTCAAAACCATGTTTTTCTATCATGATTCACTTTCAACTTAAAAACTTGCCTCATTTCTGAAACAAAACTCAATTTTTGCTTCAAAAGTCAGATTTCAAACATGGTCTTCAAATGTCAATGCTATTTCTTTAGACCAATTTGTCAGATTCTGCCCTATCCGCCCAGATATTACCAATCTAGGTCAAGGATGCCCATCAAAATGCCAAAGATGCCAACATTATGCCAAGCATGGTCACCATTATGTCAGGACCACAATTGTGCCATGGCTGCCCACCAATAATGCTAATAACCACCACATCTTGTCAAGCTCCACCAGTATTATTCCGAGGAAGGCCATGTTTATGTGATAGATGACCTCAAATATTGCGACCATGCTCAGAATATGACAAGAATAGCCGCCATTGTGGCATCAATTGCGTAGCTATGAAATACAAACATTTTTAAAGCAACGAACGAGTGCAGTAAAGCTGCTTACAATACAAACAGAAACAGGGGACTTTTGAGGGCCTCTTACATTTATTCAGGTCTGCCAACATATTTGATGTTGTAGTATGACACTAAAGTAATTCACAGTCAGTTGTCAGAGACCGCTAGCACAACAAATGGCAGTGTAGTGCTGTATGTGAAAAAGCAGGTTACGCTGATTTTCTGTGTATTACGGCCGACAAAAATGACTTCCAAGGTGTTAACCACACAGGGGGGAATGCCACTCTTCTTTTCAGACGCAGCAGATCACCCAAATTTCGGGCCTTCATTAGCCGTATATTATTGCGTGCTATCCATGACAGCCACCTCAATATGTTCCAATTTTGTGCTTTTATTTCATTCTAGGATTTATAATCTCTGTCACTTCAATTGAACAAATTGGACAAAAAAAACAAGCTATATAATTTTCTGATTGGAAGCCCAGAAAAAAGAAATTGACGTTCCTGATGACAACATATTATCGTGTAACCCATCCTCTAACTTGTTGTTTAAATTATTTCATTTTTTGAATTAATTGCAATCGATGTTTATATTTTGCTTACATGCATAACTCAACTATCATTATCAGCAACTTGTAGCGCACGCTTAATTTGTGTGACAAAGTGGCAGAGGTTGGAGAAGGAGCTGGCCTAAAGAAGCAGCCACTTAACTACAGTATCGCCCGACTCTGCAATGTATTAGGTTCCTTGTTTATTTTGCTTTCGAAATATATTTCATTCTGAGAATCCCTGTTGAGATTTTTATTACAAAAAATAAAGATAATAACTCAAGCCCAACCCACTCAAAAACTATAAATCTTACACAATTGAAACATTCCATAGACATACATGGCTTGGCTGGTTTATAAAGTCACGCCCTTCCTTTGTAAAATTTATGGCAAATTTTCAGCACAGGGGATTTATGCCTTTAAATTACTCGGTAGAGTTTTACTGTACATCATTTGCGAACAAATTTATGTGAGCCTGGTTGCTTCGTCTTGATGATTATATGCCATAACTTTAATGTCTCTGCTTTTGATTTTGCGCGTTTGGCAGAGAAAAAGAGGTAATTTCTTTCTAGTCGTTAAGTGCATGGGAACAATGTTTTACAAGCACAGAAGGGTGCAGACTGGAATCACTAAAATACGTTTAACAGTCAGTTTGTTAAAAGGAGAACTTTGAAGAAATGTGTTTCTCAGAGCAGCAGGTCATGCAAGAGGTGGTTTTGAAATAATTTGCAGAAAGAATTCCTAAAAACGAATCATGCTTATAAGTTGGCAATTTGTCTGCTGGAACAAGAATTTGCGTGCGGAATTGTAATGGCAAAAGACCGCCTGCTATTATAACACCTCCTAGTGATTCAATATTCATTGAAATGCAATGACCCATGCCATTTGCCCTTTAGTTACTACATGGCCATTATCTGTGCAGCCCAGTATGACCTTGATCATGGCCAGCCTCAGATCTGCTTGCTCAAAGTATCGAATCATGAAATAACACAGATTGTTTATTGTCTCATTTAAAAAAAAAAAAAAAAATTTGATCCAATGTCACAAACAATATTTGTGCCTATCTGACACATCGGTTTCTCTAGGTGTCGGGCCATATCCCAAAATAATTTTGAGAACATTGTTGGCTATAGAGACAGGACTAACACAGTCTGGAGAATGTGGTAAGGAAAATCATGATTTTATTTGGATCTGAACTTTGGCGCTGATACATGCAATGAAGACAACTTTGATGCCCCACATTCTGGAGAAAATGGACGGATACTGCCTATGTAATCACATCAAATTTTGTAGAATCAAAGTCTGTGATAATAAGCTTGGCTCAGGAGAAGAACATGTGTGTTGTGTATAACTCAACGTAATGAAATATTTCAATTGTTTTATATATTTCTTAACAGTTATAATGGATTTTAGAAATGGTCTTCTGTTTCCTTTATGAATATGCCACATGATTTTTGGGAGTTAAGGAAATTGTAATTTTTAAGTATTCATTTGTGACATATAGTATATGGTCCTCTCGCCCTGATGAAGTTGGATTTGAAGAACCACGAGTTGGCTAGAATCGAAGGATAATAAAGAAGACTCTGGAGTATCTTCGGAGACTGAAACTTTGATTCTTTAGATGGCTGGAAAAGAAGTGTGGTGAGAGATCATTGAGTAACCCTTATTAATATAACTTGAAGATTGCCAGGCAAATGCTACAAAAATCATTCAATCTGAACGTTAAAGTAGCATAACCTTTACATTAGTGGTATTGCTTAGATCACCATTGATTACATCAGTTTTCCCACCAAATATGCTCCCAAAGAGCTGGGAACACCATCCATATTTCAAGCAGAATTATAACCTTAAGGAACAAGCATTTTTGAAGGACATGAATATTCACCAGACACAGGTATCATATGAAAGGGACCACATCCACAGACATTACACCTACAGGACTTGGTAAGTAGCTGGGGCCAAGCTTGGCTAATTATGACCAAAATATGTGAGGAATATTTCTTCCCTCTGTTCATTGGCTTTTCTAGCCGTTTTAGGTTGAAGATTTGCTGCTTTTGCAATTTATATTAGCTGGTTTATGTTTATCTGAAGACAAATAGCTGTTCTATAATATGACTGTGTTAGAAATTTGAGTTTCTTGTTCGTTTGATATTTGTGTAACATGTTTTTATTTTGCCTTTTTAAATTTGTGGCACCCTGGATTGTTTTACAAGAACTGTTTGTTGCACATCACAAATAAATCACAATAAATCACCAATAATGTGGTACAGCAGATGTTCATATGCAATATATAAAGTAAAATATTTAAAAGTGACAGACAGTTAAACCTGGATGCTAATAGTATGTCTAAGTGTGTGCCAAGATGAATAACCTTTCAGTCTGGACCAACGTGAATGGTGGGTGCTTCAACACGTTTTTGAAACCACTAAAAACCATACACTGCTCAGGGATAGACCAGGAGAAAGGGGAAAATAACAAGAAAGAGAAAGAGAGACACTCAGGGGCCGATTCCGATCTCGGTCGGAGGCGCACCCAACACCATTCGGTCGGGAAAAAAGCCATGCGAAAGCCTGTTTCCCGACCGATCCGTACAGCACACCGAACGAGTAAGTACGATGCGCACAACAGCAAAGAATCCGGCCGAGCCGTACTCACCCAAACCAGGTCCTGTTCCCCGACCGAGGCGAATCCGGAAACGCCGAATCGAGTCGCACGGAAGGAAAAATGCAGCCCCGTCCGGCCGGACAAGTACGATGCGCTTTCCGTATGCGCCGAACCCGTCGCTACGCACGGCACGTCAAAGCATCCGGGAGAGGCGCACATAAGCTCCGATTCGCGCCACAACACGATCCACGGCTCCGAGACGAACACGGCAGCGACGAGGACGACGCGAAGCGACGAGAATGAGGCGAAGCGACGAGGACGACGCGAAGCGACGAGGACGACGCGAAGCAACGAGAAGGACGAACGACACGAACCAACCATGAATCCCTTCGTCCCGATCATACCAATATTCTACATATACTACCGGAACAGGCACGGACGCGTACGGCGCAGAAGGTAAGCCAGACACCAACCACAAAACACATACAACACGTACACGACACATCACACACACACAGAGGGATGCAGAATATACTTACACCAGCAACAGCAGCACCATAGGGGCGGGATGCCCATCACCAATGCCACATATGCACACAGGGGCCTGAATGCGCACCACCACCCCTACCCAGGGGGCTGGATGCCAACCACTACTACCACCCTCACCCAGGGGGCTGGATGCCTACCACCACCCTTAGCCAGGGGGCAGGATGCCTACCACCACTACCACCCTCACCCAGGGGGGCAGGATGCCTACCACTACTACCACCCTTAGCCAGGGGGGCAGGATGCCTACCACTACTACCACCCTTAGCCAGGGGGCAGGATGCCTACCACTACAACCACCCTCACCCAGGGGGGCAGGATGCCTACCACTACTACCACCCTTAGCCAGGGGGGCAGGATGCCTACCACAACAACCACCCTCACCCAGGGGGCAGGATGCCTACCACTACTACCACCCTCACCCAGGGGGGCAGGATGCCTACCACCACCCTTAGCCAGGGGGGCTGGATGCCTACCACTACTACCACCCTCACCCAGGGGGGGCAGGATGCCTACCACTACTACCACCCTTAGCCAGGGGGGGCAGGATGCCTACCACAACAACCACCCTCACCCAGGGGGGGCAGGATGCCTACCACTACTACCACCCTCACCCAGGGGGGGCAGGATGCCTACCACCACCCTTAGCCAGGGGGGGCTGGATGCCTACCACTACTACCACCCTCACCCAGGGGGGGCAGGATGCCTACCACTACTACCACCCTCACCCAGGGGGGGCAGGATGCCTACCACCACCCCTACCCAGGGGGGGCTGGATGCCAACCACTACTACCACCCTCACCCAGGGGGGGCTGGATGCCTACCACCACCCTTAGCCAGGGGGGGCAGGATGCCTACCACTACTACCACCCTTAGCCAGGGGGGCAGGATGCCTACCACTACTACCACCCTTAGCCAGGGGGGGCAGGATGCCTACCACTACAACCACCCTCACCCAGGGGGGGCAGGATGCCTACCACTACAACCACCCTCACCCAGGGGGGGCAGGATGCCTACCACTACTACCACCCTCACCCAGGGGGGGCAGGATGCCTACCACCACCCTTAGCCAGGGGGGGCTGGATGCCTACCACTACTACCACCCTCACCCAGGGGGGCAGGATGCCTACCACTACTACCACCCTTAGCCATGGGGGCAGGATGCCTACCACTACTACCACCCTCACCCACGGGGGGCAGGATGCCTACCACTACTACCACCCTTAGCCAGGGGGGCAGGATGCCTACCACTACTACCACCCTCAACCAGGGGGGGCTGGATGCCTACCACTACTACCACCCTTAGCCAGGGGGGGCAGGATGCCTACCACTACTACCACCCTCACCCAGGGGGGGCTGGATGCCTACCACCACCCTTAGCCAGGGGGGCAGGATGCCTACCACCACTACCACCCTCACCCAGGGGGGCTGGATGCCTACCACTACTACCACCCTCACCCAGGGGGGCAGGATGCCTACCACTACTACCACCCTCACCCAGGGGGGCAGGATGCCTACCACTACTACCACCCTCACCCAGGGGGGCAGGATGCCTACCACTACTACCACCCTTAGCCAGGGGGGCAGGATGCCTACCACTACTACCACCCTCACCCAGGGTGGGCTGGATGCCTACCACTACTACCACCCTTAGCCAGGGGGGCA
Organism: Calotriton arnoldi; assembly: GCA_963921515.1. Taxonomy (NCBI): domain Eukaryota; kingdom Metazoa; phylum Chordata; class Amphibia; order Caudata; family Salamandridae; genus Calotriton; species Calotriton arnoldi. The sequence continues at coordinate 62,283 of CAWUFW010020662.1, read as the reverse complement.
GGATGCCTACCACCACTACCACCCCCACCCATAGGATGGACAATGCATGACACAACCAGCACACCACAACCTAGGGAATGCAAGAAGAAGACATCCCCCAACACCATGACAAGCGTGTGTAGACTGTGTCAAATGCCTACAACACCGAACATGACTTCGAACATACAATGTGACCCCCTAGCACATGTGCCACACAAATATGTGTGTGGCACACACAACGCAAGCAGGCCATGACCATTGTGGCAATGGGGTCCAAACCCCCATCATCACAGTGACCAAACGGTAAGTGTGGGGTCCATAGCTGCAGCACATTTTGAACATTGTGGCAATGGGGTCCAAACCCCCATCATCACAGTGACCAAAAGGTAAGTGTGGGGTCCATAGCTGCAGCACATTTTGAACATTGTGGCAATGGGGTCCAAACCCCCATCATCACAGTGACCAAAAGGTAAGTGTTGACAAAGTAAGAGGTGCAACTGCCAAACTGCATGGATGATTCCTGGTCACAGAACAACAAACACATCAGTGGCAAAGTAGTGTATGTGTCCCATTGCAACATAAATTGGGGGAGCCAAATCCTGCAGTGCAAATAAGACATAACTTTGGCCATGTGCAGACAAACAACACCCATGGGGGCTGACACCGTCAACAATCATCAATGACACAATGACAGAAGTGACCATCCGAATGCAGACCCACATATTTGCACCAATGGGCACACACATGCAGATACCCTGTGGAGACTGCAGATGTGAGGTGAACAGATACCATACCATGGCAGCAATGGGACACACAATCAACAATTAGCACCAAATGAGGGCTCCCGTCCCATCAGCCTGGTCATGGAAGTGCCAACGGAATCATCAGCACAGATCCAACACACTTGTATAGCAATGTTGCACTGACAACACAGATGAGTCCTTCCCCATTGATGCCCAAACCTGCATGTTCACTGGAGATGGCCACACGGTCAGGGAAGTAGACGAATAGAACAATGGCAGGCACAACAGATGTGCAGGGGTGGAAGCCACAGATGTGAAATTGACAATCTAAGTAGGAAATCCCATTACCAAATACTGAACACATGACACCCTCAGATGCTGCTATGGATGACATGGATACACCACAGGATAGGACACATTCCCCCTGGACCACATGGGTTCCTGCACAGTAACACTTCATTATCATGAGACCAAATATCACCATCACTGCAGCAAGGGCATGGTTAGCATCATCAACATCATGTACATCAGAAGCAAAAGCACTAGAGAACAGAAAGTTGCTTTATTCAGCATATGTGGCATTAAAAGTAGAAGTCCGGTAGAACATAAACAAAGGCCAATGGCCAGTCCATCAACAAAGTCACAAGTGGGTGACAGTGGCAGATGCCACCCTACACATGCCTGCACAAAACCAGGGACAATCCACTAGGAGGGGCAACCGGGGGGGTAGGCCAGGCACCGCATGGACAGGATCAGGGCTCACCAGGAGGAAGCAGGGAAGGGGTGGTGGGTGCTGGAGAGCCACTGACAACTGCAGTGGAGGTGTCTGACATGGTGTGTGCCGGCACAACTGGGGGCATGGCTCAGATGTTGTGGGTGCCGGCACGACTGCAGTGGACCCTGCAGATGGAGTGGACAGGTCCGCCACTGCAGTGCCCAAGTCAGACAGGGTGGTAGTGGACTCCACTGCAGTGCCTACCACCAGGGGAGGAGAATGGGGAACAGGCAAGGTGGGCTGGACAGAGGGGGAGGACACCCTCACCACATCAGTGTCACAGACAAGCGCAGCGGGGGTGTGGTGCCGGGAGAGCAAGTGGCAGGGGAGAAGGCCGGAGCCTCTTGGGGATGGTATATCTGTGGGTGGGGGAACCTGGGGCAGGGTGTGGTGGGGCACCTGTGGAGTGGGGGCCTGAGGGATGGAGGAAGGAGACCTGGTGCTTGAGCTGCAGGGCGGCGGCGGGGTCTTGCTCTTAGCACTCCGGGGGACTTGCGGGTGGGGGCCTCAGTCTGTCTGCGCCTGGGGGAGGGTGTCCGGGGGCGAGGGGCACTCTGCTCCGTGTGGGGGGCTTCCTCTTCCCCCTGGATGCTGGGGCAGCTGGATCGGAGAGGAAGAGGCCGAGGTCACTGAGGAAGAGGCGCTGGGTCTTTGGGGTTGCAGGTGTGGCAAGGGAAGGTGCTTTGGAGGGAGAGGCAACTGAGGACTGCGCAGTGCCCGTGGATGCGTGTGTGTGTACCAGGGCCCCATCCCCTGTGAGTCTGGTTTCAATCCCCTGACTGTGCGTGCATGTGCGTTTAGTTTGTGGCGTGTGTGTCTGTGTGCTGGACGTGTGTGTGCTGGTGTGTGCCTGTGCCGGTGTGTGTGTGCTTGGGACGGGTAAGGTGCTGGGGAGTGTGGATGGAGCAGAGGCAGGAGGGGTGAGGGACTGTCTGAGGAGGGACACTGCTGCCGTCAGGGAGGAGTCCATGGACCTTTTGCCCCTCTGTAGGTCAGACATGCCCGATGAGATGCCCTCCATGAACGACACCAGCTGAGTCAACAGTGCGGTGTGCGCATGGAGGACACTCAGCATGGCTGTCTGCCCTACATGGAGCTGGCGAAGGAGGTACACAGACTCCTCACTCAGGGCAGCAGGGGACACAGGGGCAGGGGGTGCGGTGCCTGGGCCAAAGGAGACACGCTCCCGAACATGGGAGCCTCCACGGACCTGGGGAATGGGAGCCGATGGGAGGGCGGTGGTGGTGCTGGTGGTGGCGGGGACAGCAACACTAGCTGGGGTGTGGTGGCTGCTGACACCCGCCTCCACAAGGGAGTCATCCTCAAGTTGCTCTGGTCCTCAGCTGAGGTGGATGGTGCTGAGGACTCCTCGGTGTGGCTCCCCTCGCCCTCCGTGCCACTGGGTCCCTCCGACCACTCCTCGGCTGCTGACCCAGTCTGGCTCTCTGGCTCCTCCTGGTCCGTGGAGCTGTCCCCTTCCGTGGCCGTGGATGTATCTGCAAACAATGGGGAAACAGACAGACATCAGTCACCTGCACCAAACGCACACACCACTGTGAGCACAGCACATTACAGAGCAAGCCCTGGCATCATTAGTTGTACATTGCTAAAAGTGCCCTAACTGAACAGGAGAAGCCAATTGTCAGTCTGATGCCAAGCAGGGCACTCACATCCCACATGGCCTTGCACCCATCTGTCTGGTGTCTGTTGGATTGCAACACCCCAGTGTGGACACATGCACCAAGTACACAGTAGTTGGACAGTGCAGAGGACACGGTGTGGCATGTGGACATGCACACATCACAGCTCTTGCCACTGAGTCAGTACAGGTTTCCGGATGAAAGGGATGCCCAGAGTCAAATAGGAAATGCATGTGATGCATACCAGCGACAGACACCATGATGCACCCATGTCCTGATAGCCAGCGCCACTATGGTGTGCATGTAGCACATGTCACTCCCCTGCAGGACCACCAATAAGTTGACACATGCCATGGCAGAGGCATGACTGCTAAGTCATACATCACTGTCTCAGTGATGTATGACTTGGCAGCCAGACAACAACACTATGCACTGTGTCACAATAGTAGGTCATGGGGAATGCAAGTCCTGGAGCTGCACAAGTGCACATGTACATCCCCCACACAACACATCATCTTAACCCTCATCTGTCCAGGTCACACCTATTGGACATATGGGAGACCTGTGACACTACCTTCTGAACCTGAGCCCCTCACAATTTGCTGTGAATGGGGAACAGCTGCCTGAACTTCACATTCGCATACCCCAGTCTGCACGGGCAGCTGATCAAACACCTATGTGACACACAAGTATCGTCTCCTATGGTCACATCTCCAGGGGCATGCTGAGCCCCTACCAAGAAACACCCCAGCAGTCCTGGCAACTAATCCACAGCACACTGACACAGAGGCAGACACCTGAGGGCTCAAATCACTGTGCACAATGTGTCAGCTGATACACGGGAGTGGGAGTACAGAGTGCATTGCATGGCCTGGAGTAGGCATGACTGTCCTGCTCCACATGAATGAGGGATGTGCCCTGGACAGTGGATAGCTGGCTATGTATGTGTGACACACGTAATCTGCACACTCCTGGGGCCCAAACATTGTTCCCACCCGCTGCATGGGCGTGTGCCACATACCCCAGGCACATGTGGTGGCTCAGCTCAGCAAGTGGACCGCATATCAAAGCAACACGCAGATCACATGTCCAAACCCAGGCGTTGTGTGAACAATGGACCCACCCATGATGCCCACAACAGAGTTAGGGAAACAGATGCTGTCCCCCACCTTTAGTGAAGCAAACTGCAAGGACACAGTCCCAAGTGACACAATTCCCTGAATGTAAGGGCCACACCTGGGTATCAGATGAGCAGTGGGCAGTGCACAATAGAGGGACATGGCTCTTGGACAACATGACTGCTGCACTGTGGCAGTTGAACCAGGCCAGAGGAGGGCACAAAGCATGTAATACAGAGTTCACAGTGCAGTCTTTGACTCACCCCCTCCTTGCTGCTGTCTGGCCTTCAGCTGCCCATCCAGGTCTGGAAACACCACCGCCAGGATCTGGAGCATGTGGGGGTCAGGGTCCGTGTTCCGCCCCTCCTGCGAGGAGGCGACAGCTTCAGCTGGACCCGTGCAATCCTCCGGGTCCAGCCCCGAAGGTCCTGCCACCTCTTCTGGCAGTTGCGGATCCGGCGCTTGTAGACCCCCACGGACCGGACAGCCCGGACGATGTCCTTCCAGATTTCCTGCTTCCGATGGGCATTAACCTGTCAGGATGACAAAGTGAAAAGGCCATTACCACACATGCAACATATCCGTGCATGACACAGTTGTATATACATGTCTCAATCACAGGGGCACATGATGTACACAGGCAGTGCAAAGCTGACCATGGACAGTTTGCCAGACGTCACTACATGGTATCATTGCATGGGAAGTAAAACCATGTTCAAATGCACTGTCACTGCACCATACCTGTCCAGTGCAAGTCACTACACACTATGGGGGGTGACAACTACTCAGTGAGCCTGCTAGCCAGTGGCGTGCAGACTCTCAGCCTTGCTAGTCACACAAAATGCACATTCAGAAAGGCAGTGCACAGAACACTCACCTGCTCCCCTGGTGTCCCATACAGCTTGCTGTACTGTGGAAGTAGGCTGTCCAGCAGGGCCTGGTTCTCTTCAAGGCTGAAGGCTGGGGCTCTCTCCACAGTACATGCCATTGCAGGGTCCAGAGGGGCAGAGACAGCAGCAGTGCAGTGGCAGATGTCGTCCTGGAGCATGTAGTGCAGGCAAGTGAGCTCTCAGGGGAACAGCCAGCAATATATATGTGCTGGAGAGGCAGATACTGTCCCTTGTGTCCAAAGTGATAGGTCCAAGTCGTTTGCATCTTCTGAATCTGGCCAATCCATGGAATAGCAGCACCAAAACACGCCCACAGCATCCTTCAAATCTTCAACTTCATGACATACATGATTTTGCAACATTGTTGTGGGTGACCAACTGAATTTACAGCAACCGACTCGTTCGAAATTCGAAAACGCGTCCGTTGCCAGGCAAGCCCATTGTCAATGGGTGCGCACCGATCGGTCCATTGAGGTACAACGCGCACAGGGGTACAACGCGTACCCGCACACATTAAATGCAATAGGCCGGCCGGAGGCACCGATCGGTCCATTGCAGTTCAACGCGCACAGGGGTACAACGCGTACCCGCACACATTGAATGCAATGGGCCGGCCGGAGGCACCGATCGGTCCATTGCGGTACAACGCGCACAGGGGTACAACGCGTACCCGCACACATTGAATGCAATGGTCCGGCCGGAGGCACCGATCGATCCATTGCGGTACAACGCGCACAGGGGTACAACGCGTACCCGCACACATTGAATGCAATGGGCCGGCCGGAGGCACCGATCGGTCCATTGCAGTTCAACGCGCACAGGGGTACAACGCGTACCCGCACACATTGAATGCAATGGGCCGGCCGGAGGCACCGATCGGTCCATTGCGGTACAACGCGCACAGGGGTACAACGCGTACCCGCACACATTGAATGCAATGGGCCGGCCGGAGGCACCGATCGGTCCATTGCGGTACAACGCATCACTGTACATGTGACTGGCATATGTCAGCATGCCTGTCTCAGATGGACATATGCCAGCCACAGATAGCTCCCAGGGAGTGAGGGGCACACCTACATCACGACAGCCTGTCCAAACTTTATCATAAGGCATGTAAGGCTGCATTTCCTATTGTGTGTATGTTGGTGTACATGTTGTCCTGTGGGTGTCACCTGTGGGCAGCCACCCCCAGGCTGTGCACGTGTTCATGGGGACAGGTTCCTGGGTGTTACGTGTACATGACCACTGTGATGTGCAACTGTTCATATCTGTGCATGTGCCATGGTCACATTTCACAGTGGTGTATGTGTATGTCATGTCACATACCCCGTGAGTCCCATGTGGGATGGTATGTTTGAGCCAGGGTGTCCCAGTGGCACAATAGTGATGGTCCTCCACAGTCTTTGTGCATGTAGTGTTTACAATGTCTCTGATTTCATGTGCACAATGGGAGACAGTCTCCACATCCACGTTGTGTGTGCATGGACTCTGATGTTGTGCGTGTGTGTCACAGACGTCCATGTCTGTCCTGCCGTGGCAAGTGGGGCCACTACCTGTGGGGGTCATGGTTGTTTTGCTGTGGTGTATACATGATACTCCATGTAATGCCAGTGTCCATGTGGCATTACAGGGTCCCTGGGAATGTACCTGTCGTTGAGCTGTGGTGCCTGGGGCACATCTGTCCTCACATGTCACTGTGGGGGGTTATTGTGACACGGCAGCAGGAGATGGGAACTGTGACACGGCCTCATGATATCCAATGGGCCAACCTGGGACTAATTGATGCCACCTGTTGGACCGTGTTGACAGATGTTGGCCATGTATGTACCATACATGTCCTTCCGGTACTGCACACTTCATGTAGTTGTGCCTCATAATGATGTATGTTGGGATCTTGAGTGTGTTCAATGCCGCATATGTGGGGTGACTGACAATCTTGCTTACTTCTCCTCTGCACTGCAGGGCTCCTGCTGTCCATCGACCATTCCCAGACCTGGCAACGATGGTGGAACGGGACAGCATCCGATGGTACCGCTTCACCAGGCAGCTGATTGAGGATTTGGCAGTGCAGTTGTCCCCACATTTGCAGCCTGGCCGGCCGTATCCTACAGCGCTGACCCCCAAGGTGAAGGTGATGGCAGCCCTACACTTCTTTGCCACTGGTACCTTCCAACATACTGTGGCGACTGCTGGTGGGATGTCACAGACCATGTTGAGCCGTGTGCTCCGCGATGTTTTGGCGGCAATGTTGCTCTTCCTGAACCGGTACATCTATTTCCCTAGACTGCGACGACTCACTGAGGTGAAGAGTGACTTTTATGCCCTGGGGAGGATGCCGCATGTAATTGGCTCCATTGATGGGACACATGTGGCTTTGGTACCACCACAGCCCCAGGAGCAGGCCTACAGGAACCGCAAGCACTACCACTCGGGCAATGCACTGGTGGTGTGTCTTGCAGACATGACCATCACACACGTGTGTGCCCGTTTCCCTGGTTCAGCACACGATGCCTTTGTGATGAGGAGTAGTCGCATCCCCAGGATGATGGCACAGATGCAGAACCAGCGTGCCTGGCTTGTCGGTGTGTACTGACTTTGTGCCATTGTGTGTGATCTGATCTGTAGTATTCCGCCCACTTTTCCAAGTCAGCTAATGTGCACTTGTCTGTCCGTAGGTGACTCGGGATACCCCAACATGCCGTGGTTGCTGACCCCCCTCAGGAACCCTGTGACACCAGCCCAGATGTGCTACAATGAGGCACATGGTCGGACCAGGAGAGTGATTGAGCGGACCTTTGGTCTCCTGAAGAGCCGCTTCCGCTGCCTGGACAAGACCGGAGGGTCCCTCCCATATGCCCCTGCGAAAGTGTGCAAGATTATCATCGTCTGCTGCATGCTCCACAACCTGGCAGTGCGGAAGGAGTTGCCTCTCATCCAGGTTGACAATGACCAACATCCGCCACCTGTGGAGGATCCTGGCCTGGACCACGATGCCAGTGACGATGATGATGATGATGTCCGCACACAGCTCATCACCAACTTCTTTAGCTGAATGTGAGTATCCTGAGGTGTCATGTCAATGATGTGAGTTGGCATGATGTGTGGGTGGTGCTCTGGTGCTGTTGGAGTGTGTCCATGGGCTACTTGACTGGATGTGTGTTGCGATGTGTGGTGACAGGTGGGCTGTACTCCCCAACAGTGTTGACATGCTAACTTGGTTCTGGGTGGGTATCTTGTAACATGTATTGTGCATGAGTTTTGCTGTTCTGTCCTGTACTCCATTTCTTTTGACTGTGTGTCATTTCTGTAATTCACAGGGTACTTTCAGATTCGTTTGGTCAACTGTGTCCACCGACGACGTGATTGCACATCCAGGCTGGTAGCTGTTGTGTCCCTACAGGTGATGTGCGCCACACCCTGGACTTCCTTCCGTCTACAGTTGTTGACTGTGTGCCCGCTGCCAGGTGGGATTACCTTGCATCTGTAGTGGTTACGGCATGTTGCAACTGTGTAATAAACCTGTGCTTCACTTTGTGATGTGCGTTGTCTGTGGTCACACATTTGACTGCCATTTGCTTACTGCACCTGTGGGCTACTTGACTACAACTGGGAATGGGTGTGGTGTCTGTGCATTGCACCGTCTTCCCTGGCAACATCAGTGTAGGCAATGAGTCAGATGGCCTAGGTGTGTATGTGTTGTGTAGCCCTGGTGGTGTGTCTCCCTCATGTGTGTCACGTTGCCTGTACTCACATGCCTGTGTTGTCCTTGCTGTTGCAGTTCGCATACACAGTGTAATTTTGCAGTTCATCATCCCCATAACAGCACCCACGTTGGAATCACGACAGAGGCAAGTATTAGTGTTAGTGTGTTTATTGTGATACATTTGTGTTAATAGTGCATAGGATGGGTAGTGCTGTACATAAATCTTGCAATCCCAAGTTCCTAGGTGAATTGAAAGTCCTGGTAGACAGGATCCCCAGTATCGGGGCCACAGTTGTCTGACACATTGGTCCAACTTGTACTCCCCATGCAATGTGTGGGAGTAGTGTTGCCGTCAACAGGGTGAACAGTCTGTGCACAAAGGCGAACATCCAGAACAGGTTCAGGCTTCCTGGGAGTTGCGCTTGGCCATCGGCCTCTCACTTTTCCCTCCTCGGACGACCCCTCTTCTTGGGGGGGGCCCCTCAAGTACAGGCTGCTGCGGTGCAGGGGACTCTCCGCCAGAGTCCTCCTCCCTCCCTGTGGCAGTTGCAGTTTGTTCGGCACCAGATGTTGTTGGCACACAGGGAGGTGTGGACTGGTTGCTGTTCATCTGGCGGAGGCATTGTAAAATGTCCCTGTGCACCGCCGTCATCTCATGCAGTGCATCCCACTTGGACTCCACGCGGGACATGTGTGAGTCCACACGGGACATGTGTGACTCCACGTGGGACATGTGGGAGTCCAAGCGGGCATGATGGGCAGCCTGCTGCTGTTTCAGGTCTCTGAGGAGCCCCACTACCTGGCTGAGGTCTCCGGTGCTGGACTGGTACGCATCAGCTATGCGTACCAGTTGTGGGTCATCATGCACACCAGCAACGTCTGCAAGCAGCGACCTTCTGTCTCCCACCCCTCCCACCACCCCTGCTGACATGTGCAGTGTGTGCAGTGGCACGCACAGATAACCCTGGTCCACCTTGGGGGTTGGTGGTGGTGGTGGTGTCCATGGCCCCAGGTTGGTCCAGGGTCCCTGTGCTGGTGTTGCTCCTTGTTCTGTCCATGTCGGCAGGGATGGTATTCGTGGTGACAGTCGTTGGAGGGGTGGGTGCAGGGGGTGCAGCTGGTGGTCCTGCTGGTGCTGCAGCTGGTGGTCCTGCTGGTGCTGCATGTTGACTTGCACCGGATGTGCCAGGTTGTTCTTCATCGTCCGAGGAGGACAGAGGCTGTACGACGCCAGTGAGCTCGGCATCCTCTTGAGCCTGGGACTGGGACTCCTCAGCGTCTGCTGCTGTGTCCCCATCATCACCTGTTTTTGGGAGACACAAACAATGTATGTTATGTTTCTGCAGGCATCAATGGTTGACACACATGACAGTTGTGACTGTGCCTCTGGGTGCGGGCCTGTACATTGCATTGTCCTAAGTCGTCACAGTCAGGGGTTGATATTGGTGTGGCACATTGTCCTGCATTATTTGGGCATTTCTATGTATTTTCTGGGGTGTGAACATGGTCTGCATTGGTTGTGTTTGGTTGACAGCCGGCCCTCCTTCCCACCCACCCAGCCAGTCAGTTATCCCACCATGGAACGTGCTTGCATTGCAGGGAGTGTAAGTTGTCTCTCAGGATGTCAGTCAGTGGTGTCCTGCTGTTTGTTGGTGCACAGTTGCCAGCAGGGCCTTGTGCTCCCCACAGCAGTAGCCAGTGTCAGCCATCTTGTGAGTCCTTCTCCACTCCCTGTGATGTGAGCATGGTTCAGGGATGTGTTGATGGGACAGTTGTGGGGGTGAGCTATGTCTGTGACTACGACTCCCATCATGCCATTGCCTCCACCCCACTTCCCAGCATTCCCATACTTACTTGCTTTTGTGTGGAGTTCAGTGTGTGTGGGTGTGAGAGCAATGGCAAGATGGCTGACAGTGGTGTCCTGCTGTTGGTTGGTGTGCAGTACCCAGCATGCCCTTGTGCTCCCCACGACACAGCAACAGTGTCAGACATCTTTGATGGGCCTTTCCACTCTCTGTGGGATGTGCATGCGTGAGTGTGAGCTTGCTGGGCCATGTGGTGGGGGATGTAGAGCTGTGACTACGACTCCCATCATGCTATTGCCTCCTCCCCCCTTCCCAGCATGCCCATGCTTCCTTCCTTTTGACTCTGCTTCCCTGTGGGGTGGGCTGGCTGTGCTGACAGGATGGCTGGGAGTGTTGTCCTGGCAGTTGTTTGGCTAGAGGTCCCAAGAGTGTCCCTGTGCTTCACACAACATAACCCAGGGTGGTGGTTCTTTGTGGGATCTTGTGTTAGGATGGGGGGCATTGCATTCTACCATGTGGGTTCTGTGGAGTTTGTGTTGGGGGGTGTGTGAGGGGAGGTGCTTGTGACTATGGTCAGTGCTGCAAGTCCCCCTTCCCACCCAGCTAGCCAGATATCCCACCATGGAACGTGCTTGCATTGCAGGGAGTGTAAGTTGTCTCTCAGGATGTCAGTCAGTGGTGTCCTGCTGTTTGTTGGTGCACAGTTGCCAGCAGGGCCTTGTGCTCCCCACAGCAGTACCCAGTGTCAGCCATCTTGTGAGTCCTTCTCCACTTCCTGTGATGTGAGCATGGTTCAGGGTGGTGTTGATGGGACAGTTGTGGGGGTGACCAATATCAGTGACTACGACTCCCATCATGCTGTTGCCTCCACCCCCTTCCCAGCATGCCCATGCTTCCTTCCTTTTGACTCTGCTTCCCTGTGGGGTGGGCTGGCTGTGCTGACAGGATGGCTGGGAGTGTTGTCCTGGCAGTTGTTTGGCTAGAAGTCCCAAGAGTGTCCCTGTGCTTCACACAACATAACCCAGGGTGGTGGTTCTTTGTGGGATCTTGTGTTAGGATGGGGGGCATTGCATTCTACCAGGTGGGTTCTGTGGAGTTTGTGTTGGGGGGTGTGTGAGGGGAGGTGCTTGTGACTATGGTCAGTGCTGCAAGTCCCCCTTCCCACCGAGCTAGCCAGATATCCCACCATGGAACGTGCTTGCATTGCAGGGAGTGTAAGTTGTCTCTCAGGATGTCAGTCAGTGGTGTCCTGCTGTTTGTTGGTGCACAGTTGCCAGCAGGGCCTTGTGCTCCCCACAGCAGTACCCAGTGTCAGCCATCTTGTGAGTCCTTCTCCACTTCCTGTGATGTGAGCATGGTTCATGGTGGTGTTGATGGGACAGTTGGGGGGGCAATATGTGTGACTGCGACTCCCATGATGCTATTGGCTGCACTGACTTGGCCAGCATACACAGAATTCCTTCCTTTGAGTGGTCTTCACTGTGTGTTGGTGTTGTTGTGGTGGCTACATGTCTGGATGTGTTTGTTAGTTCTATTTGTGCCACTGCCTAGCTGTAGTTGTAGTTGTGTTTGTACATGTGTTGGCACAGTTGGATGTGACTTTTTTGATGGCATGTGTTGTGTTTATCTGACTGACATACACATTTTGGGATGATTCTGTTCTGGTTGCTGTGTAATTGCTATGAGTGCATGGTTTGACTCTCCCCTTGACAGTGATGTGTGTGTTTTGTGGCAGTATATTGTGTACATTTGTTGTGTACTCACCAGGCTCTGGGATGTCCTCTAGTCCATATACGCTCACTGGCGGAAGGATGGCCCGCACCTTCTCCTCCCAGGGCCTGAGGTATATTGGCTTGGCAGGAGGGCCACTGCCGGTGTATTGGCTGTTGATGTAGTCTTTCTTCAGCATGTCCCGTACCCTCCTGCGCACGTCATACCACCTGTTCTGGATGTCGGTCTTTGTGCGCCGACATGGTGATTGGGCGTTCACCCTGTTGATGATCCTCTCCCACATCTTGGTTTTCTGCGACATGGGGGTCTGTTGGACCAGTGTGCCAAACAGCTGTGGCTCCACCCTGAGGATCTCGTCTACCATGACTTCCAATTCACTATCTAGGAACTTGGGATTCTTCTTGGGGGGCATGGTGATGGGTGGTGATGGTGAGTGATGTGTGTGTTGGTGTGCAGGTGAGGGTGTGTGAGTGTGTGTTTTGCTGGGTGTATGTGAGGTAGGTATTTGTTGGTGTGCTGATGGTGTGTGGCTTGTGTGAGGGATGAGCTGTGGGTGTGTGGTTGCTTTCTCTTGGGTGCTGGCAGTGGAATGGCATTTGCAAAGGCTCATGGTTGTGATTTGTGTCCTTTATATAGGTGGAGTTGTGGGTGTGTCTTTGTTCTCTGTCCCCACCCCCCCCCAGTATTTATTGGCTTGGTAATTGCTTGTTTGGCCTTTTTTTGGGTGATTTTTCCTTTGTGCTGTTTGTGTATGTTGGAAACGTTCTTGTGACCGAGTCGGACCCTGCATTAGTCTCGTACGGTGTTCTCCGTTTCGTTCACGCTGTGTTTGTGCAGGTTTCTATGCTGCGTACGCGTCGGTCGCGGTGTTTTGTGTTGCTTCGGCTCGGTTTTGTATGCGTGTCGGTCGTACGGCTTGTCCTCCGTCCGACTCGCTCGTGGTTTCGCGCCTTGCATCGTACTTTGCGGTTTGGAGTTCGCGTGTACGTTTCGGTCGGATTTGTTCCGGGTGCGTGTCGGTCGGTTGGATTCGCGTGTTTTTCCGGCCGGATTGCTGTTTTCCGTGCGGCTCGGTCGGTCGACTTGGTTTAGGTACGTGTCGGTCGGATTTTTCGCGCCTTGCATCGTACTTGGCGTGTCGTGCGCCACGGGTACGTGTCGGTCGGTATTATTTCCGGATCCGAGTCGGTCGGTGCTTTTTCCGGCCCGAATCGGAATCGACCCCTTAATGTTGCCAGACTGACATTGTACAGCTGGGCTTGATCTGTATTGTAGGAGCATTGATATCTAAAAAGAAATGTCACATTTTTATATTTTTTTTGTAGTGACTACAGCACCTAGCATTCGATGTAATATATGATATACCAATTGACAAACTCAGTATTTCAAAATCTCTGTAGTTGAATGAGAAACTATACAACATATGCCAATAATACACTGAGCTTTTTTGCATTGCTTACTGAAGATAACTACCTTAAAAATGTTCTGTGTTGAAATTACTTCCATTGCGACTCGTGACTGACGTGGCAACTGTACTAAAATAAATGTAAATTAATGTCATATATGTTTCCTAACAACCAACAATCAGTTTCCCATTCTAAAGCTATACCTTAACACCATACATCTCTAGGGAAGGTTTAGCAGTTTGTGTAAGAAGAGGATAATTTTTTCTCCTCTTGCAGAAACAAACAAAGGCAAATACAGAGTTCATAATCCTTAATGGATGACTCATGAAAAGAGTGCTCAAGTACAAAGTCAATATCCTAAAACATGAATATAGTGCGAGGATACGTCTGTGAATCCAGTTCAGTCTTTCATCAACTTCCAAGCAATAACAATCTGTGAGGTTTCTGAACTTCTGACAAGAAGGTCCTATCTGCAGCAACTGCGTATCACAATTGCCTAACAGGGACACTATGGACCACAAGGAACTTTTACTCTGAGCATTCAAGATGGCGGCCACCATCTGCAATCTTGTTAGTGTCCTGTGCCTTGATAGGACATGTAGTACTTCTTGTCTTCAATCATGTGTTTAACGTAGTGCGTCCATTTGAGACAAGAAGCATCTTCCTAGGTGCCCACCCTTGTGCACCTGCCAACCTCTTCTGTTCCTGAAGATGCATACGTTAAAGCGGTTCGAGTAATATGTCTCTACATGACACCAGCATACAAAGGTAAGCATGTCCTGCAGATTATGATAGCAGGATGGGAAGCTGAATCATAAAAAACTTATCTTTGGATAGAACTTGCAGTAGTAATCATGTGTGTCCTTTCGCTCTGTTTGACAAAAGCACATGCAATTTTTCTTACATATATAGATTGTAACAATAACAATAGTAAACAAACAAAACTAATTTGGAAGATTGAATAACCAGAAAATATAAAGGGAGCTTTGGTTAGTGCTGGCAGCAACACTAACAGCTTTGTTTTACAATTTGCAGGCACTGGACTAGTTTTGTTTGCAATGGAGACAAGCAGTTCCAGTCCATCTCAACAACAGTGGAAACAGTTGGGAGGCCAGTAACCCATAAGATGCCTATTAATAATAAGTGGAAAACATTTTGAATCAAAGATGATTGCAATTGTAATATCTTGAAGCAAGAAGCATATGGATTAGAAGAGTCACCAAAGTGTGGATTCCCCAGTGGCAAGTCTTAGAAGATAAAACTGATTGTGTTATTAGGGAATAAGACCAAGACGAATGATGGGTTTTGTCTGCTCAAATATCAGTATTTCTTTTGATACTGTGTGACTCAGAAGACATGCAATTAGCCATGGTAAAGAATGCAATATGGAATAGGGAACATAGAATGCTAGTGAATTGAGGTCCTTCCAAGGACAGCTTGATGACAATGTGAGCCACATGGATTAACTGTTTAATCTATGCTCTTTAATGCTCTCATCAATGACACAGCAAAGGTAAAGAAGAAGAAAGGTATTCATCCTTATAAGACTCTAAGATTTGCAGCAGAGGGTTATGTGTCACAGTTTTAAGGTCAAGAATATCGACCTACACATCGATCAACTCAACAACATTGACTACCAAGGTAACATCAAGTCAAGCAAACAAAGGGTATCTTTACTAAATTTTACTGCACATCTATGTAATAGATGATCTGTACTCAATATTGTGGAGTTGATATAAGTTTATATTTATACTTTCATAATATGGGAGAACTCCAACTGAGTTTAGACCTGCGAAGGAGTTAACAAATAAAGAAGTACATTTTGCTGTTGAGTCACACCAATTAGGAATTTAGCTACTTGTTGCTCCTGTTAAGGACTCATAGTTGAAGGAAGTGACCCGATTAGGGCCACCCGGGTCAATCGTGACTACCTCTCAGCTTTACATACAAATGAAGAGTCGGTCAGACAGTAGAGAATACAAACCAAGTATATTTATTCAGATACACTCAAGCGGAGCCCAGTCTGCCCAGTCTCCGTGGATTGCTTCAGAGGGACTGACATCAGCAAACATGGTGATACATTATGTACGATTCAGAACCAATGAAGGCACGCCCAGACTGGAAATTTCCAGATGGAGGCAGCTACACAAAGAAGGTACAGAAGGATAAGTTTCGATCCTGAGACCGGGCACACACTATCTCTATGCCAAGGTCGTTCTGCCTGTGCCCACCGCTGGACTAGTGGGAGCAGGCCTCTATCTAGTGGGAAAGGTATGCGCTAATAAGAACAGTGTATCCATTAGTACAGAAAGGCCCAACCTTGGAGAAACGAAAACTACCAAAGCTGCTTCTCGCAGAGAGAGAGATTAGTTTCGATCATGGCTCAAAATGGCGGCCAAACAAAAAAAGGTGCCGCGAATGCTAACTTACGCAGAACAATATATAAACAACACAGCTAAGACATTTTTATTCTAACAGACCCTCCTTTTAGCAGAAGCTAACAATTTTATGTTACTATCAAGAAACATATAACATGTTGCAAGGATAAAAAACATCACTATGAGCTTGTGCTTACCTAATCAGTATTCAAAGATACCCTCATCAATCTGCATCATGTCGTCAATGTCCTTTTGCAACATAATCGCAGCACTAGTGTCATGAACTGATATTTTCTGTTTAGGGGTGAGAACATTTACACAATAGGTGCAACAAGCCGGGAGACAGTGTATACAGAGGCAACATGTAAAAATAATACTACCAACCACAATCAAAAAGATGAGGATCTTCCAACCTCATGTTGTTAGCATATTCCAAAACCACCCCGACAGAGTCCAAGTACCTGTTTCTTGGTGTATCTCAGCTGATAGCCTATGTAATTTCTGTATGGCCGAATAAACATTGGGAGCGTTATCAGGTATGTAAATACAACAGCTGCTGTCAATGATGCGACTGGCCCCTCCCCGATCTGCAAGAATGACATCTAACACCATCCTGTTCTGCAAAGTGACTAATCTCGTAGCCTGGAGCTCAGCAGTGATATTTGTCTTAATCCCAGCAGTTGTATTGATAACCGCCTCAACAACCCTAGTTAACTGATGAGCTTGTAGACTATTGGCCATTGGGCCCCAAAACGGTAGGAGGCCCTTTATAGCATCCCCAAATTGTTGTGCGGTGGTGTCTGTTTGATCTCCATCGTTTGTGTCAATAACCATTGTTACTCATGTCAGCAATGTACTCCTACGTCGCACCCGATGTGTTTTGTGATAATTAGACGGGGCAACATATACAGGGGGAAAAAGGAATGAGAGATAACGTGCCTGACCATCCCCTCGGGAGCCAGACGTGAGCCTGTGACCCACAGACCAAATAGACATTATGGGGCAGGATCAAAGGTGAACTATCAGTCGTATTCAATTTGTATGTAGAATTACATTTACTCTCCCCCCACCTTTATCGCCCCAGTCCCCTGAACTCAAAACGCTGCTGACGTATTAACCACTGGCACAGGTATCGGTTTATCTTTAGTAATATTTCAAGCTCGGAAAGATTGAAAATACTCAGATGTGTTAAACCATTGGAAATCGGCCATTTCCATTCGGAGCCGGTCATCATTCTTCACCTTACGGTACGTGTTCGCACATGACTTTGAGGACAGTGTCCCTAGAGTCCCTTGTCCTGCTGGTCCTATGGGAGTGAACCCATGGTGGAAGAGTACATATTCATGGGCGGTATTGGAATAGTGGATGTTATACCCGAAGTGGAGAGATGAAATTGGTAGTACACCAGCCGAAACAATTGAAACTAACCCTCACAGCTACCCATATACGACAGTGGCATAGACAACAGAGTATCGCTTTTATGAGTGACCGAAGGGAGCAACACACAAACCCAGCAATTAGTTGTATTAGATACATTATGAGAATGATGCAACATTTGTATAAATACATTGTCTGCGTAGGACTGCCTATGTGCTTCTTTGTGTGGGGCTAGAGTGACAAAAATGTGTTCAGGGGGAGTGGGCGTTGTACCCACCAACGAATGTACAGGGTATTTCTCTTCTAGGAACCAGGATATTCCAAGTATTGTCGCTATTGTAATTACAACAATTAATATGCAAACTATTTTACTCTTTGTTGACCAACCCTGTGCTACATGCGGAGGTACAAATGGTTGTTCCTCCTCATCAATAGGCCGACCAAATGGATGCATTATGAAGTAAGAAAAGGAATGCAATAAAACTGATAGTAAAGGTAAGTGTTCCCAGTGTCCGTCAGAGCCTCACTGGTACAGGCTCCTATTGTTCATCAACGTTGGCGCTCTTGAGCACCCGCGGTGGAGCTTGCTCAGTCCTAAGCTCACGATGAATCCCATGTCGCACAGGATAATGTACCCCCCTCCTAGGGAGAACGTTCGATCTATCCTGTCCAATGTCAGAACAGTGCACTAATCTCACGACACCCTGAACTAACACCGTTGGTACTATAGCAAAGTACACCCTAACTTTCTCAGTCCATCCCTGGCTAATCTGACTTCTCCTTTGGTGCACTATTCCTCAGCTGGGGATGCAAATTGTACCTGGTGACTCCAGACACAGAGGGGTCAACAAACAGTGGCTCCTTAATGGCTTGAATTTCTGGAGGGACTGCTGCATTTAGCACTCATCATCCTCCGCATCCGTTTGGGTCCATGTTAACTTTGCATCGCTGAAGGGGACGAACTGAGGCACCTTCTCACACTCAGTGTCCCCTATGCTGTCCCTCACCCACTGATCATAGGGCAAGGGTAAGGGTATCCTGCGGCAATGGCTGGCATGGATCCAGTTCTTTCGGCCGGCGACCTTCACGGCGGTTCGAGTGGCCAGGAGGACCTGTTCAGGTCCCTTCCAGCTGGGCTCCAAGCTCTTCTTCCGCTGGAAGTTCTTGACTAATATGAAGTCCCCAGGCCGAAAATCGTGTCCGGGCTCCTCTGGTGTGGGTGGAAGGGACTCGCGGACCTGTTGGTGAATAGAACGCAAATTTTCAGCTAACTGGCAAAGATAGTCTGTCAACAATGGATACTCAATATCTGAGAACCTATGAGGGCGCGGGACGCCCCAGACATTTGCCAGGCGTCCAAACACGACCTCGTAGGGTGACAATCCTGTACTAGAATGTGCTGTTGTTCTTGTCGACAAAAGAGCTAATGGTAAAGCATCTGGCCACTGTAACCCTGTCTCCTGAATCTTTGCCAATTTCAGTTTGAGAGTACCATTGTACTTCTCAACCAAACCTGCTGACTGTGGGTGATTTGCAGCATGAAACTTCTTCTTTATGCGCAAACCATCGCAAATCAACTGGATGACCTTGGCATTAAAATGACTTCCGTTGTCACTCCAGATCAAACGGGGCAAGCCGAAACGAGGAAAGAACTCCTTCAGGAGTACCTTTGCAGTCGCAATGGCTGTATTGTCTTTAGTGAAGTAAGCCTCAACCCATTTACTGAATGCACAAACAACCACCAACACATACTTCAAATTATTGACCGTCTCTAACTCAATATAGTCCATCTGGAGGACCTCAAAAGGGAAAGAGGGTGGTGAAAAATTACCGGGCAGAGTAAGGGTACCTTTCCCAGGATTGTGCATCATGCACACAATGCAGTACTTCACTAAATGTGCAGCAGTTTTCGAGATGTTATCATTCTGCCATACAGGGTCTAACAACTTGCAAATTCCCTTAGCACTGATATGGGCTGGGCCATAAGCCATCGTGACCACAGGGAGAACATACGCATCTGGCAACATCCATCTCTGCTTCCCTGAATTGTCAATCCAACATCCCTCATCGTTCAATTGTGCTGTACTTTCTTTCCACACTGCTAATTCCTCCACTGTGGCCTAACTTTGTATCTCCTTCACGTTCTCAAGTGTATCCTCAAACATGGTGACCTCAGGCACCCACCTAGCAGGACCTGCTATAAACATTCTTTTCATTCTAGTCCGGGCTGTTTCCGTAGCTGTCTGATCTGCAAAAGCATTGCCCTTACCTACATCATCAGTAACTTTCCTATGGGCGCTACACTTTACTATTGCCAATTTCTTAGGGAGTGTCAAAGCGGACAAAAGTCTATATATAAGGTGACCGTGCTGGATCTTTGTACCATGGGCAGTAAGGAACTCTCTCTCTGCCCAGAGTCGCCCGAAATTAAGGGCCACTCCAAAGGCGTACTGGCTGTCAGTATAAATATTAACAACCAGTCCCTCACTCAATTCGCAGGCTCGTATTTGGGCAACGAGCTCTGCAGCTTGGCCAACTGATAGGGAACTCGTGATGTCTCAACTACCGTACGCAGTGTAGTAATAGCATATGCAGCAGTTGTAGTGCCATCTGGTAATTTAAAGCAAGAGCCATCGACATATAGTTCCCCTTGGGGATCAGATAAGGGAACATCAGTCAAGTCTACCCGTCCTTTCATCTCTTCTTCCGTCCCGAAGATACAATCATGTATGTCAATCTCCTCATTCTCAGAAGGGAGGTGTAGTAACGTGGCTGGATTCAGAGTGGCACATCGTTTGATCATAATACGTTTGGCAAACAGCGTTAATTCATAACCTGTCAGACGTGCACTGGTGAGGTGCTGTGTCTTTGTCTTATTCAAAAGTGTATCCACAGCATGGGGTACCATGACTGTGAGGTTAGTATCAAGTACGAGTCCAGCCGATTGTCTTATTGAGACAGCCACAGCCGCGACCGCTCTTAGAGAGCTCGGGAGGGCTCGTGCTACAGGATTAAGTACAGCAGAGAAGTAAGCACACGGCTGTTGCTTATCTCCAAATGTTTGTGTTAAAACAGAAAGCGCGCAACCGGCCATCTCATGGACGTACAACCCAAACTGTTTAGTATAGTCGGGGGTGCCGAGTACTGGAGCCAAACAGAGCGCAGTTTTCAATTGCTCAAAAGACTGCTGACATTCAGGCGTCCAGGGCAGGGGTTCATGCACATCTTTTAGTGTTAGAGCAAGCAGGGGCTTGATTAACAGCGAATAGCTAGGTATCCACTGCCTGCAATAGGAAGTGATACCTATGAAAGCACGCACATCTTTCTGAGTTTGCCGAACGGGCATTTTAACAATGGTACTGATGAGCTCAGGGGTCAATCTCCTACCCTCCTTCGACAGTAGGTGACCTAAGTAGGTGACCTCCTGTCAACAATACTGAAATTTGGAAAGGGATACTTTATGGCCATGCTGAGCTAAATGCAACAACAATTTAACTGTACTGTCTCTGCCACCTTGTTCTGTATCCGAGGCGATGAGCAAGTCATCGACATACTGAAGCAATACATTACCTGTAGGGAGCAACAAAGAATCCAGCTGACCTTTCAATGCCTGACTATAGATACTCGGACTCTCTGAATGGCCTTGAGGAGCGCGACAGAATCTAAAGCTTCTACCAGCTAGGGTGAACCCAAACAGATACCTGCTGTCAGGATGAATGGGAATACTGAAAAAAGCGTTTTTCAAATCAATGACAGAAAAGAATGTAGCAGAAGAAGGAATCATTGTCAAAAGAGTGGTAATGTCAGGAGCCACCGGAAACTGGGGAATCACTATTTTATTAACTTCACCCAAGTCAATCACAAAGCGATAAACATCCGCATGATCATCAAAGGAACCCGAAGGTATCCGTTTGAGAATGGGAAGAATAGGGCTATTACAAACATTAGCAGTCGTCTCCTCAACCACTCCTTTCTCAATCAAATCCTGTACAATTTGCAATAAAGCTCGCTCACCTGCCTGCGGTATTTTAGACTGAGGGATGCGAGGTAAAGTTGCATTGTCTTTAACTTGGATCGAAACTGGCGATATCTGTAACAGTCCAACATCTGTGTCACCTGTTGCCCAGAGAGTGGGCGGCACATCTGTAAACTCCACAGGAAGAGGCACATCTTTGGACAGGCACTGCTTATCGCGTACTATATCCTGACCCATTGTCATTTAAACACCCGGCGGGGAGCAGTAAATCGTAGCATGCAATTTCTTCAACAAGTCCAAACCCATCAGATTTTCTCCACAATTAGAAGTCAACAAGAATGGCGAATCCACAGTGAAAAGACCAATAGTCAACGCAAGAGGTTTTGAAATGGGGCTCACAACAGGTACACCAGAAAAACCTACCGAAATATTATTATGGCCAGACAGAGCCACCCCAGAGAACAAGGAACAAGAAATAGAACTGTTTGTTGCACCTGTATCCACCAAAAACTCCTTAGCCGAGCCATGCACATCTGCACTAACATACGGACTGCGTTGACCTACACGTATCGGAACTGGTCCCTCACTCTGTCCCGGGCTGTCCTAGCTGTAAGACATCCCTGTCACCTCATCCGTGTCATAATCATCATGATAATACTGTCCTTCCCGAGGGTCATCAAAAAAATATTGATCAGAACGACCCTGCGAGGCCACAGCATTCTGAGCCCTGTCCTGACCACCAGCTCCACGACCCCGTCCACGAGAACCTCGTCTTCTCGGGACCGCCACCTTCTGCAAAAGCACAGGACACTCGCTACGCCAGTGTCCCTCCTCTTTACAATATGCACACTGATTCGGCCCTAAAGGCATGGTATTTGGCGGCCTGCTAGTGCATGGAAGCTGTCGGGCCGAACCACCACGTCCTCTACCATTCCCCCTAGAAGCCTGCTGCAACAACACCTTTGTCTTCAAATCCTTGTGCTTCTTCTCCGTCCTATCCTTATCCTCATTTTACCTGTGTTCGTAATACTGCACCACATTCAAAGTAACAGAAGGGGAAGATGTGGACCAGGTGCTCTCAGAAGCCTGCAATCGGGTCGCAATCTCAGGAAGCAAATTGGAAACAAATCTATTAACAAACAATTGCACACCACCTTCGATCGACAAATCCTGTCCACTATAATCTAGAAACCCATCTTCAAACCGAGTGAAAAATCAGACACACTCTCATCTTTCTTCTGACGACAAGCCGATAACTTGTCCCAATCAACTTTTCTCGGAGTAATAAGAGAATGCATATACGTAATGATACGACCGGGCAAAGCAAGTATCTCTGGTCTAGGCTTATCACCTGGCTTCCGTTCCTGATCCCATACTTTAATTTGATCCCAGGTACCACCTAATTCCGCAGCATGATCCTGTGTGTGTACTTGTCTCCAAATATCAACCAGAACTAGTAAGCCAAAGAACATTTCAATATCCACAAGCGTCATCACAGTGGAGGAGGCGGTTTCAGTCAATTCTTTATAATAAGCAGTTGGATTCTTCCTAGGATCAGGTAACTGAGTCTTAAGATACAAGACTTCACTCCTTTTCCATGGAGTATAAACCCATTGTTCTTGGAAACAGGCCGCTGCCCCTGGTCTACAGCATTGTACTGATCCCTTAGCTCTGGTATTTCAGGGTGATAGTTAGGATGAACCTCCCACATTGGAAACTGAGATACCGGGGTGGGGCTTTTCTCAAGCAGTCTACCCCGATAAGCAACCAACGTCGCAACATTACCAAAAACTTGACCAGGTGCCATATCAGTAGCATATACATGATCCTTAATATCATATAGAATCTGTGGTGCTGCATCGCTGAAACACTGCTCCCTAAGACCGATCAAAGTAGCAGACATATGCTTAAGGGTATGCTGTTGTACAAAAGGCTCATAATCTTTCATCACACTCCACACATCTTCCACACCATAAATGGGGTTTCTGGCCCACTGCGCAGCCTGATTAGCCACTACCTTTTTCTCTGCATCTCCCATCTCCGATCGCACATACGGACCCATTCGTTCTTTAAACTTCGTCCAGTCTCTATCCTCAAATCCACGTACTGGTGTCCCACTACTCGGTAATGTCGGGGGATGGAAGAACAAAGTGGGAGTAGCAACAGAAGTAGCAGGCACTAACGTCGCTGCCGGCTGCGTCGCAGGTGTAAGAGCTGGCGAAAGGGACGATGAAACAATAGGTGTGGCAGGAGTACTAACAGTCATAGTTGCCACAGACGGCGAGGACAAAGAAAGGACAGGAGGTGCCATGGCCAAGGCAATCCGATCCACAGTAACAAAAGCAGAAACAGCAGAGACAGAAGAACCGGGTAGCTGGGGCTGTGAGGGAAGAGCAGGATATATCCTCTGTGGGGCATATGGGGGTAGGGGTCGAGTATCTAACAATTGTTCCACAAACGTATCATTTTCTTCTTGGGTCACATAAGATTTATCAATATTCAACCGAAACCTCCTATCTTCCCGTTCAATCCCTATCTCTTGTTTCTCTCTATCATGTGCTACAGTTTTCTGAGTCAATGTTTGCATTCTCCCCTTCCCAGCCTCTTTCTCTGCTTTCATTCGCCTCTGTTTAGCCTCCTTTTGCCACGTTCGAAGAGAATCAAACATAGACTGCCTACTTCTTTTTGCAAACAACTTCTCCTGTAAAAACCCAATTGTTTGTTTATTAAAAGTGCCTTTCAATGGCCACTGCAACTTGGCATTGTCCCTCGTATATTTGTGCCATAGCTTACTAAACATAATGGGGCCAAGGCCATGCTTCACATACATATCAATGTACGTAGTGCCTACTGGAGGCGCTGGCTGATTTTCTTACAATTGAGCATCTACAGAGCAACAACGACAACAAGAAAGCAAGAATCAGCTAATTCCAGGCATTTTCAAAAGTGAGCCAAATTCGTTATGTTGCCTGGCAAAGTGTTTGCAAACACTTTGTACCAAAATCAGTCCTCAGACCGTGCCAAATACAAACCAAAATGGTACCATATCTACAAAGAACCAAAACAAACTCACCTGGTGCACACAGGTCAAACAAATGTATTCTCCACTGCCGACTCTTCGGACCAAACGGTCAGATCCAAGGGTTTCACCGTTCAGGACTCCAGTCGGGATGACCACCGGGCGAGACACCGTCCGGCGGGACAGAAGGGGCAGCTGCGAGTTCAGGAACACAGCTAAGACATTTTTATTCTAACATAGTTGTATAACTCCCAGTTTAACCTAGTGTAAAGTTCTAAAAAATGGTGGCTAGGTACATGCAGGTCCTTCTTAATTTTTAATTAATTTAGTGACATTAGTCTGGGCTTAGTGTATTATTTAATTCTAGGTATGAATATATTGGTCTTTCACTTTTAAAATGATCAATGATCTCTCCAAATAGTTAGGAAAACAATACTTTTAGCTTTTCTTAGATGAAATATTGAATTAAGTTCAATTGAAAACTCTACTGTTTTAAGATCTTAGTTCAGTTTTGGGGAATTTTAAAACTGGCAAATATGTCCTGTTTAACTCCACTGTGGAATAACTCACGTTTGCCGGTCATTATGACACAGATTGTGACATCTATGTGCCCATGTCCGTCCACATGGGATACATTGAAATACAATGACCTCCACGGAATACCTTCAATCATCTGTGGTTAAAGTGAAAATCTGACATGGACCTATTCCTCTTGGATCTGCTTTGAACATACTGAATGTAGAGTATACATATAAAATAGGCACTTAAGTGGTGAGCTTAGTAACACCATTTTGCATACAAAGAATATTAGAAAAACTGATCAGCTTGCAAATTGTCTTTTGTTTACATTTTTGAGAAGCAGATTCAGTGGCAGCTTCTCCCACGAATCGGTAGTGCGGCGAGGAGTGGGGGTGTAAAAAAATAAGATTTCTTACATGCTGGCCCACAGGCTGGTCGGCCGCCTCTGTCCTCTCCATCCTGTTCCTAGCTTCTCTGCAAACAGGAAGCACCCAGGCTCCCCAAGCCAATCACAATGCGGCAATGCAGAGTTGCGATTGGTCTGAGCACAGTGGCCTGGCACTTTGACAGGTAATGGAAGCCTGGGCATGTTCTCCACCCAGACTGTAATACAGCCTGGGTGGAGAACATGCAAAGTGTGCATGACTGTTTGGCCGACCCAAGACGGCCAGCCAAACAGTCATGCGCACTTAGAGAGTGCCACCACTCCTCCCCCCTGCGCTGCCCAGCCAGCCCCATCCCTCCCTGCAAAACTGCCTCAGCACGGAAAAATAAAATGATAATAACCATGCGTTATTATCATTTTATTTTTCCTTTTTTGCAGTGCGGAAAGTCAGTGGGGCGACGCTCCTCTGCCCTAGCTGTGGAGCCGCCCCTTAGCAGATTTGTTTCTGATCAGGGACTCCAAAATATACCAAATTTATGAAATCGTACACTCAAAATCCAACATAATATTTCTATTTTGGGTATTGGTCAGAATGTTGATGACTTAGTTTACATAATTGTAGGAAATTCACCTTTTCTGCATGGTCTACCTGGATTTTTCACCTTTGCTGGACCCTATTTTGTTTGCTGGCTTTAGAACTCTGCTAACCAGTAGTAGAGTGCCCGTGCTCCCTCTTTAAACATGGTTGAATTGAGTTATTCCTAACTGGTATATTTAACTTGCCCAAAACTCTCTTCTATATGGTGTAAAAAGTGCACCCAGGGCATTGAAGTTAAATGTCACCTGTTGACTGTAGCACTTATTGAGCTAGCCACAAGTGGGACGAAGCAAGCATGGCCACAGGCCTACCCTATGTAACTTGACTGCTGGTGTGCGACCTGTCAAAACAACTCTTTTTGACAGATAAAATCATCCATGTTAAATATTAGTGAGTCACCCGTATTAAGTCTTGCAGCCCAGGAGGTACAGTACATGATATTTAAAAATGGGACATTTAGAAAATTAATACTACCATGTCCCTACAGAGAAAAGGCCTAAAAACTATTTTCACTGTGCCAGGCATAGCTGGCCAAGTAGAAAACCAGAGTACCGATTAAAATACCAATAATGTACCTAGGGAATGATATTCTACTCAGCGACTAATCGCACACCCTGAACATTGAACGTCCTTCAGCTCAATGATGCCACCCCTCCCCATCCGACACTAAAAGTGTGTTCTCCTGCCCAAGATGCAGCTTCTTCTGTGCGCTCCCCCTGCCATGCGTCCCCATCTCCTCTAATCAATCTCACATCTGCACCCCACACAAGATCCCCGCACACATCTCACACCCCACCCTGACTTGCCTTCTCCTCAACACTCGCTCAACCGTTATACATGCCTCCTGCCTGAGCTCTCCCTGGACCTTCTCTATCTGACCAAAACCTAGCTCATTCCGACTTCGGCAACCAACATACTAGGAGCTAGGCCCCTAGCTTCAAGATCGCATGACGGGACAGAAACTGAAAACTCGGAGGAGGACTAGCCATCATCTACAAAGGATACATCCACTAGCCCATCACCTCTATCACCTCATCAAATTTCAGTGAATGCTGGAACACCTAGTTTTCAAGCTCTACATCTCCAGCAACACTACCTTGGAGGGACCCCACTCTACCTACCACCCAGCCAGAGATCTAACCTTGGAACACCATTACGGACTTCATTGCCTCACTGGTGCTCAACCCCAGCTACTTTATCCCTCTGTGATTTCAATTTCCACCTGGAAGACCACAACGACGGAAACACCAACAACCTCCTGGAAGACATAAACACAGTTGGACCCACCCAACAAGTGGAGTACTACACCCACACTGCCAGACTCCTTCCCAACCTTGTCTTAACCAACTTCTCTGGTATCATGGTGGTCAAGCCCAAACCCTCACCTAGACCAACCGCTGTCTTGTCTGTTTCGGCTTCACCTTCCCCTTCTATGAGGAACCACACCCTCTAAACAAACTTGATGAAACTAGAACAGAATCCCAGAGTAAACATGGACCTCCCAGAGCTCCAAACCCGATGTTCATAGCACAAAGGTCAAGACCTCTACCGATCAATGAGTAACTTCAACACCTCCTGCGCAGGCTCTCAGGCCCCATTCAAATACCCTCACCACCCATATGACTAGACCTCAAGCTACCTGGTACATGGAAGAACTGAGACTCTTCAAACACCATTGCAAACAACTAGAATGATGATTGAGACACACCCATGACGAAAACGACAGAGGCCCTTACAAATCTGACCTCGGCTCTACCACCAGCAACTTTAATCCAACGAATGCTCAGTATTGACTGAACACATTGAGAACATTTCCAACAATGCCAAAGACCTTTTTGGCATAGTAAAATACCTCATCTCCACTGCTGCCAGCTCCTCAACCGCCACCCTATCACAGGGTCTCTGCACCCAGCATTCCACTACTTCACTAAATCATCATCATTTACAACAATTTTGCTCCCCAACCAGACCTATCCACCCTCACCACTCTCCATAACAATGAAACAAACACCCCAGTAGCTGTGATGGCCTGCTGGCCCACCATCACCTCAACAAAGATCTCCAACACCATGTGCTCCATCCACTCAGGAGCCCCATTGGATTCCTGCCCACACTTCTTCTTCACCAAAGGACTCAATCCCATCTTCACCACACTCGCCCTGATACTCGACTACTTCCTCACCACAGCTTTTTTCTCAGACACCGGGAAACATACCACCATAGTGCTTCTTCCCTCAGCAAACCCGAAGATGATGGCAAACAATAGACCAATCTTCCTGTCTCCTAACCAGCCAAAGTAAAGGAAAAGCTCATAAACGAACGACTGGCCAACTACCTCAGCTACAACTACTTCCTGGACCCCTTTCAACATGGCTTCAGGCCCAATCACTGCACCAAGGCCACCCTCATCACCTCCACCAATGATATTCGCATGATC
The DNA here is from genome assembly GCA_963921515.1 of Calotriton arnoldi. NCBI lineage: Eukaryota > Metazoa > Chordata > Amphibia > Caudata > Salamandridae > Calotriton > Calotriton arnoldi. The sequence goes on along the minus strand of CAWUFW010020662.1, from coordinate 33,804 downwards.
ATAGACAGAGGCAACACTGCTGCACTCATCCTGCTTGACCTCTCAGTTGTGTTTGACACTGTCTCCCCCATCCTCATCCAATGCCTCTATGAAAATGGCATATGAGGACTTCCCCTCCTATGGATCGGCTCCTTTTCCAGGGGGCACACTCTGTCTTCCAGCCAGGCACCATAAATCTCCACTGCCACAATCCTGATATGTGTAGTATTCTAAGAATCCTCTTTCAGCCCAACGCTATTCAACGTCTACATGGCACCGCTCAACGACTACATCCACACATGGAATCAACATCATCTCATATGCCTACGACACCCAGCTCATCCTCTCCCTTTCTGAAAACAAGATCTCCAGCAGCCGGATGAAGTTCACCACCTGCATGTCTGAAGTCGCAACCTGGATGAAGACTAACTGCCTATAGCTCAACTTTGACAAGACTGAGGTACTACTCTTCAGAAAGAACACCTTGCTGTGAACCCAGGCCTGGTGGCTTGCCGAACTAGGACCAGCATCCAAACTATCCAGCCAAGTCAGGAACCTTGGGATAATAGTGGACAACCAACTCTCACTGACCATCAAATCAACATGGTCAACTCCTACTCCTTCCCCATCCTCAAGCTCCTCTGAAAAATCTTCAGATGACTCCCACTAAACACCTGCAGAACCATCACACAGTCCGTGGTCTCCAGAAAGCTTGTGTACAGAAACACACTCGATGTCAGCATCACCACACATCTCACCAAGAGACTCCAGTTCATCAAAACACTACAACTAGACTTACACTCAAACTCCCACTCCGCACTCACATCTCCACACATATAAAGACCTCCCCTGGCTCCCAGGTCACAAAATTGCATTCTTCAAACTCCTCATGCACCCACTCACAGACCCACTCACACACCCACTCACAGACCCAGTCAGACACTCATGCACCCACTTACAGACCACTCAGACACTTATGCACCCACTCAGACCATCATGCACCCATCCACAGACCCACTCAGACACTCATGCACCCAGTCATAGAGCCACTCAAACACTTATGTACCCACTCACAGAAAATGGCAAATTGCTCAGCTATTAATTGTGAGCAAGTGTAGCTACCCCGGTCATCCCCCAAAATACATTTAATAGCACTGCATGCCTTTTTATCAGCTATCTGATGTGCCAGAATACATCCCACTTTTTCACCATACTCATGTTGACACATCTTATACTTCTGATAGCTTGCCGCCGCCTTCTCAATTACCCCCGATTTACCATTTGCCGCCTCTCATTTAACTTAAGATGTATGGTCTATTCAAGGGGATTGCGAGTAAGAATTGCCTAAGCATGTTCCAGCTCTAAATCTAAACGATCCTGCCGAAATTGAGCCAATTCAATTGCTCACACTTATTCTGATTTAAAATAAACTGAAGTGTGACCCCCCTAATATACGCCTTCATGCAATCCCATACGATAGCGATAGACGCAGTACCCTTATTAATCAGTATAAATTCAACCAATACAGCAAATATAGGGGAATGAGAATGACCGTCGAACTCTCGACCCTATTTGCGGGATCTGCAGTGTCAGTATTATGGCATTGTGATCAGATATAATATTAGGACATGTCTCGATATTCGCCCCATCTAACATCTGCTCTCTTACCAAAATCATGTCAATACGTGCGTATTGCCTATGGGGAGAGGAATAGTAAGTATAGCCTGACAATCGAGGACATAAAATTCTCCATGCATACTCTAGCCCATGTAGCCTCTTCAATTCCACAATTGAAGCCCGGGTTTTGGTCATCCGAATATTGGCTTGGAGGTTAGTAGAGTCAATATTATACTCCATAACACAATTGAAATCACCCATTATGATCAATTCCCTGGCCTAGTCCAACAATTCTATACTTCAAAAATCAAGCATGTTAGAAATGGGGATCTCTGGTTGGCAATGGCTGGCGCCAATGTCCAAGAAGGGACCCTTCTTCCTAAGTCAGATTAAGGGGGCTACACCCTTTGATAACCCCTGCTCAACCTTGTGGTAACGTAGCACGAGCAGACAGGCCTATCTCAGAGGCAGTGTGTGAAGCATTCATGACCATACACAATAACGCAGTGAAGACACCACAAAGGGACACCACACAAGTAACTATAGAAAAAGATGTAGCTTTATATTAGTTTAACACAAGGCTCGAAGACGATCAACAAGCCACAATGCACGTTAAGATAAGTTCACTGGAAAGGACAATAAAGCACTCAAAAGCGGGTGAAACGAATTTAGTTCGAGGCCGGGGTCTACGCGTCCCGGTGATGCACAATGTACCTGAGGTTTAAAGGGGCACGGCACGCAGCTTCGGGAGGAAGCCACGATGATGACAGGCGGACTCGCAGCGGCCACAGCTCCCAGCTGCAGCGGTCCGCGGCGTGCACTCCCGATGATCCTGGGACGGTGATTAAAGGCGGGCTCTCAGTGGCAACAGCTCCTCAGCCGCAGCGGCCCACAATAGCGATAGCGATGATTCTCGTAGTATAGACCAATGCGGGCTCTCAGCGGCCACAGCTCCTCAGCTGCAGCGGCCCACAATAGCGATAGCGATGATTGTCGTAGCACAGACAAATGCGGGCTCTCAGCGGCCACAGCTCCTCAGCTGCAGCGGCCCACAATAGCGATAGCGATGATTGTCGTAGCACAGACAAATGCGGGCTCTCAGCGGCAACAGCTCCTCAGCTGCAGCGGCCCACAATAGCGATAGCGATGATTCTCGTAGCACAGACAAATGCGGGCTCTCAGCGGCAACAGCTCCTCAGCTGCGGCGGCCCACAATAGCGATAGCGATGATTCTCGTAGCACAGACAAATGCAGGCTCTCAGCGGCAACAGCTCCTCAGCTGCAGCGGCCCGCGATAGCGATGATTCTCGTAGCACAGACAAGTGCGGGTTCTCAGCGGCAACAGCTCCTCAGCTGCAGCGGCCCACAATAGCGATAGCGATGATTCTCGCAGCACAGACAAATGCGGGCTCTCTGCGGCAACAGCTCCTCAGCTGCAGCGGCCCACAATAGCGATAGCGATGATTCTCGCAGCACGGACAAATGCGGGCTCTCAGCGGCAACAGCTCCTCAGCTGCAGCGGCCCGCGATAGCGATGATTCTCGCAGCACGGACAAATGCGGGCTCTCAGCGGCAACAGCTCCTCAGCTGCAGCGGCCCACAATAGCGATAGCGATGATTCTCAGCCCGCGTTCCCCGCAGTAGACCCAGAGGCTCTGGAATTCTCGACAGAGGCCTCACCTGCGAGTAGAATCTCCCTCAATAGGAATTCAGAAGGCTGATGGGTGAAGTCTAATGTCCCTGAGACTTCAGCAGGAGGCAAGCTCAAATCAGGCCCTTGGGTAGTTGCTTCAGCAAGATGGATGAAAGTTTCAAAGTCCTTTCCCTCTAGTTACACGGACAGAGGTTCGTCTTGACATCCAGAAGTAACACACCCCGTAGGGGTTTCGGCGCAGATCTTTATACCCCACATGTCTTTGTTCTCAAAAGTCACAAGTCACTGAACCCAGCCAGAACCAGTTCGGTGTGGTCCTGGAGCACTTTATTTACGAGGCTGCATCCTGCCTTTGAGGAAGAGGGGTCTGCCATCAGACGCACAGTGGGGGCTGGAGCCATCATTCACCTTGCCAGGCCCAGCCCTGCTCAGATCAAAGGGTCACCCCTCCCCATACTCCAGCTGCAGATCTCGCTATTCAACCCAGGTCGGGCTCAGCCTGCCCTGACCCTCCAAGACCAGACATCCAATACACATAACAGCAGAGCACACTGGACGACTTTGGGCAAGAAAATACCTACTTCCTAGAAGTGGTATTTTCAAACACAGAATATAAAAATAATCCTCACTAAAAGATGTATTTTAATATTCTGAGCTCAGGCATACTAAATTCGACTTTCCAAACATGTTCCTTGGGTCAGCTAGGATTATAGGATGTAATAATCAAAACTGCCCATTCTGGCCTAAGGGAACAGATAGCCTTGCAATAGTGAAAATAAAATGGAGTGTAATTCACTATCAGGACATGCCACACAGACCAAGGCAGGTCCTACCTTTCACATACAACGCACCCTGCCATGGGGATGACTTACATGATGCCAAGGGAAGGTTGAGGGACTGGGAAGTGGGTTCACTTTACAGTCAAAGAATGGCAGTTCTGGACTGCGCACAGACTCTGCGATGGCAGGTCTGAGACACACTTTACCCGCTGCTTATGTGGGTGGCGCAATCAGCGCTGCAGGCCCACCAGCAGCATTCGGTCTACCAGCCCTGGGCACGCACGGTGCACTATACTAGGGACTAACAGGTAAATCAAATGAGCCAATTATGGGAATAACAATTCATCCAGTCATTTTACAATAGGGAGCATTCGCACTGTAGCACTGAATGGCAGTGGCACAGCGCCCAGAGCATCTAACACCAGCAAACACAGAGGAGACAAAAAGCGAAAGATGGAAGGGAGACCCACGCCAATGGTGCCAGGTCTAACACGTGTTTCTCCAGCTGAAATGTGGGGAGAATTACCCACCCACTTGGGGGTTCTCATTGCTAAGGCGGAAAAATCTGGACAGACCATCAGCATTGGCGTGTTCTGAACCCGGACGGTGTTCCACCGTAAAGTCCATCCCCTGTAGGGAAATAGACCACCTCAACAACTTTGGATTCTCACCCCTCATCTGCATCAACCATCTGAGGGGCCTGTGGTCCGTCTGAACCCGGAAGTGAGTCCCAAACAGGTATGGTCTCAGCTTCAATTGCACTCCACCTCTGTTCCTGTGGAAGTAACCTCCTACTAATGAAGGCTACCGGTTGGTCTAGGCCCTCCTCATTGATCTGTGACAGAACAGCCCCCACACCATGTTCTGAAGCGTCTGTCTGGACAACAAATTCTTTTGAAAAGTTGGGCGCCTGAAGTACAGGCGCTGTGCACATGGCAGTCTTCAGGGCGTCAAAAGCTTTCTGACAGGTGTCAGTCCAGTTCACAATCTTTGGCTGCTTCTTAGAAGTCAGCTCAGTCAAGGGTGCAACAATGTTGCCATACCCCTTGACAAACCTCCTGTAATAACCCGTGAGTCCTAAAAAGGCTCTCACCTGTGTCTGGGTCTTTGGGGGCTCCCAAGCCAGGATGGTTTCAATTTTGGGCTGTAGGGGCGCCACCTGGCCGCTCCCAACCTGGTGTCCCAAGTATACCACAGAACCCTGCCCAATCTGGCACTTACTTGCCTTGATTGTGAGGCCTGCCCTTCGCAGTGCCATCAACTCTTCCCTGAGGTGGCGCAGGTGGTCCTCCCATGAGGAACTAAACACTGCAATGTCATCCAGGTAGGCGGCACTGAAATCCTCCAGCCCAACCAACACCCTGTTGACCAAACTCTGAAAGGTGGCAGGGGCATTCTTCATCCCAAAGGGCATCACCCGGAACTGGTAGTGCCCATCCGGTGTGGAGAATGCTGACCTCTCCTTTGCCCCATCAGTCAAGGCGATCTGCCAATACCCAGACATCAAATCAAACGTGCTGAGCAGCCCCTAGCCGATCTATGAGCTCATCAGCTCTGGGGATGGGGTGCGCGTCAGTCTTTGTGACTGAATTGAGACCTCGGTAGTCCACGCAGAACCGAAGTTCTGGGGTGGCACCAGGCGCTGCAGCTTTTGGTACCAAGACCACTGGGTTGGACCAAGGGCTGCTAGAGGACTCAATCACCCCTAAAGCAAACATTTTGGAATCCTCCTCCTTAATGGATGCCCTAACCCGGTCAGTCACTCGGTAAGCCTTGTGCTTAACAGGAGGACTGTCCCCAGTGTCCACTTCATGGACACACCAATCAGTGACACTAGGCACCAGGGAGAACAGATCACTGAATTGTCCCAACAGTTGGGGACAATCACTCTGCTGCTCAGGGGTCAGTGTGGTGGAGAGGACCACACCCTCCACTGACCCATCTTGCTCCTTTGCACACAGGAGGTCAGGAAGAGGCTCACTCTCCTCCTCCATCCCAGCATCTGTGGCCAGGAGCATGCCCACTTCGGACCTCTCAAAGTGGGGCTTCAGGCGGTTGACATGCAGGACCCGCAAGGGTTCCGGGGAGACCGCAAGTCCACAAAGTAGGTAACAGGACTCTTGCGCTCCACCACCTCAAATGGTCCGGTCCACTTATCTTGGAGTGCACAGGGCTCTACTGGGGCCATGACCCAAACCTTTTGACCAGGCTGAAACTCAATCAGTGGCATTCTGATCGTGCCAACGTTTCATCTCTTCCTGGCTGGCTTCCAGATTTGCCTCAGCAAGCTTTCTGAAATGCCGAGTCTCGTTCCTGAAGGCCAGCATGTAGCTAAACACATCCTGGGGAGGTTTCCTGGGAGACTGCTCCCAGCCTTCCTTGACCAGACCCAGAGGCCCTCTTACCGGGTGACCATAGAGTAGTTCAAAGGGGCTGAACCCTAGGGACTTCTGTGGCACCTCACGGTAAGCAAACAACAGGCATGGCAAGAGGACGTCCCACTTACGTCTCATGGACTCTTCTAGGCCCATAATCATGCCTTTGAGGGTCCGGTTGAATCTCTCAACCAGCCCATTACCTTGGGGGTGGTAAGGGGTGGTAAACTTATAAGTTACCCCACACTCCTCCCACAGAGACTTCATATATTTGGAAATGAAGTTAGTACCCCTATCGGACACCACCTCTCTGGGGAACCCCACACGGGAGAAAATCCCCATCAGTGCACGTCCCACCACGGGGGCCGTCACTGTCCGGAGTGGGATGGCTTCAGGGTACCGGGTGGCATGGTCCACCAAGACCAGGATGAACCTGTTGCCCATGGCTGTCTTGGGGTCCAGAGGCCCCACAATGTCAATGCCCACTCGCTCGAAGGGGGTACTGACAACTGGAAAGGGCTGGAGTGGGGCTTTGATCTTCCCCTCACTCTTCCCACTTGCCTGGCAAGTTTCACATGTCCTGCAGTGAGCAACTGAGCTCCTGCACATCTGGGGCCAATAAAAGTGGGTGACCAGCCTCTCGAAGGTCTTGGTCTGCCCCAGATGTCCTGCCAATGGCACATCATGAGCCAACCCCAGTAGGAAGGCTCTGAAGCACTGGGGTACCACCAGCACACGGACTGACCCAGGCTCAGCAACCTTAGGCTTGCTGTAAAGGAGGTCATTCTCCCAATAGATCAGATGTGATCCTGACTGATCACCTGCTGCCTGGGCTGCCGCCTGTCGCCGCAGCCCCTCAAGAGAAGGGCACGTTTTCTGCTGTTCACAAAATTCCTCCCTGGTGGGCCCTCCTTCCTGCTGCCAATGGGTCAGCCCAGGCAGGTCCCCCAGTTCGGCTACTTGTTCCCAGGTAGGCTCCAGGGCATCCCCCTCAAGGTCTGCTCCCTCCTGGGCTGTGGGAACTATGGAGGCCGGTTTCCCACGCCCCCTACCCCTTCTCTTCAAGGCAGGGGCCTGGGCCATACTTTCAGGCTCCTTACTGGCTGCCATGGACCGAGTGGTCGCGCACACCCACTCAGTCAGACCCAACATTTCCAAGTGAGATTTCCTCTCCACCGTAGACCACGGGGAGTTCTCTAAATCATTGCCCAACAGACAGTCTACCGGCATGGCTGGCCTCACAGCTACTTGAAGAGTTCCTGAGACCCCCCCCACTCAAAGGGAACTTGAGCCACCTCACACTGGCTCTCAGAGTTGTCTGCTGACACTACTGGGCAGAATGCATGGGGGGCAACCTGCTTTGGGGACACCAACCTGGGGAGCTGACAGCAGTCACACTTGCTCCGGTGTCCCTCAGAGCCTCCACCCGATGGCCATTGATGGTCACCCACTGCCTGTACTTCTTAGTGTTATCAGGCAGCGTGGGGTTAGGGACCTTCTCAAAGTCTCCTAGCGAGACAAGGGTCAATTCTACGGGATCCCACCCACCTGGGGCACCCATCTCCTCCCCTCCCAGGGCTACACTAGCAAGCTGGCGGGTTGGTGCACGGGGTGGTGCCTTGAGGTCCCTCTGGGGACACTGGGGATCATAATACCGGTGGCCCACTTGACCACATTTAAAGCAAGTAAGGGGCCCCCTATGAACAGGCCTACTTGTCGGGGGCACTGGCTTCTTCTCAGGGGGAGACTGGGACACCACTCCTGGGTTCCCTTGGGAATTACTTTGGGGCCCTCTCTGGAACTCCCTCTGTTTACCCCTGTCCCCCCCACTTCTCTGCTGGGGACCCTGCCCACCTTTGGCAAAGTCTCCCACATGACCCTTGCTAACCCGGGTGCTCACCCAGAGGTCCGCCTACTCAGCAAGCTTCCTAGGGTTAGTTAGCTTGCTATCAATAAGGTGCTGGCGTAGCTCTGGAAAACAGTTACTAGCTAAATGCTTCCACGCAAACAAATCATACAGTTGTTCAAAAGTTTCCACCTTGCTACCTTTTACCCAGCGATCCATTGCTCTGCAAAAAAAAGACACATATTCAACCCAAGTGGTACCCTCTAACTTCTTACAGGTTCTAAATCTCTGCCTGTACATCTCTGGGGTCAAACCATATCGCGTCATCAAGGCCTCCTTCATATGGGCATACACCATCCTGCTCTCTTCAGGCAGATCCAACAGGGTATCCCGCCCATCACTCACAAAGCGTCCCCACAACCCCGCTCCCCAATCCTTCTCAGGGACCCGGTGGGACACCATTGCTATCTCGTAGGCGGCAAACCATTGCCCAATATCCTCACTCTTATGGAAATCCTTGATGACTACCTTGGGTATATAAACTCTACTCTCGATAGGTACTAAAGGTATGCTGCCACTAGAGGGGGAGATCTCTAAACTCTTAGCCTTGATCTCCAGCTCCCTCATACTCTCTCATGCTCCAGTTTCATTTTCTCAAGTTCAAATGCTAACCGGTTATTCTCAATATCCAACTTTTTACTCTCTAGGTCCTTCTGACCTTCTAATTTGGCCATCTCCAAACTATGCCTCCTATCTCTCTCCCTGTCCTCCATCTCTTCTGGAGACAGGCCCTTTGAGGACACGCTAGTGCCTGGACTGGAAAGTGCTTTACCTCCCACTAAATCCACTTCGTCATCCTGCTGCCCTCCGGCATTCTCTCCCCCGTCCCCAGGCTCTCCCCCATTCCCGGGGGACTCCCTCGCCTCCCACCAGGCCTTTAGCGCCTTCTGATACTCCTCCTTCCTAGAGAGACCTGCAATAGGGACGGTGAATTGCTTGCAAAAAGACTTTAGCTGTTTGGCAGTGTAGGTTTCTAACCTCTCTTCCTCAAAGGTGAGATCCTCCGAAGCATTGGATGCTGGCTTACCCATTGTAGACATAACTGGCAATTACGATCAAAAATACACCAAGATCAAAAACGTATGTGGTTGCGTTTAGGTCTGCACTCACTAGTAGTGTACACCAGTTATTGTATGTGGATCACAAATGCAAGTCCTGATCCTCACCGCTGACCACCAATGTTAGAAATGGGGATCTCTGGTTGGCAATGGCTGGCGCCAATGTCCAAGTAGGGACCATTCTTCCTAAGTCAGAGTAAGGGGGCTACACCCTTTGATAACCCCTGCTCAACCCTGTGGTAACGTAGCACGAGCAGACAGGCCTATCTCAGAGGCAGTGTGTGAAGCATTCGTGACCATACACAATAACGCAGTGAAGACACCACAAAGGGACACCACACAAGTAACTATAGAAAAAGACGTAGCTTTATATTAGTTTAACACAAGGCTCGAAGACGATCAACAAGCCACAATGCACGTTAAGATAAGTTCACTGAAAAGGCAATAACGCACTCAAAAGCGGGTGAAACGAACTTAGTTCGAGGCCGGGGTCTACGCGACCCGGTGATGCACAATGTACCTGAGGTTTAAAGGGGCACGGCTTGCAGCTTCGGGAGGAAGCCGCGATGATGACAGGCGGACTCGCAGCGGCCACTGCTCCCAGCTGCAGCGGTCAACAGCGTGCACTCCCGATGATCCTGGGACGGTGATTAAAGGCGGGCTCTCAGCGGCAACAGCTCCTCAGCCGCAGCGGCCCCCAATAGCGATAGCGATGATTCTCATAGTATAGACCAATGCGGGCTCTCAGCGGCCACAGCTCCTCAGCTTCAGCGGCCCACAATAGCGATAGCGATGATTGTCGTAGCACAGACAAATGCGGGCTCTCAGTGGCAACAGCTCCTCAGCTGCAGTGGCCCACAATAGCGATAGCGATGATTCTCGTAGCACAGACAAATGTGGGCTCTCAGCAGCAACAGCTCCTCAGCTGCGGCGGCCCACAATAGCGATAGCGATGATTCTCGTAGCACAGACAAATGCGGGCTCTCAGCGGCAACAGCTCCTCAGCTGCGGCGGCCCACAATAGCGATAGCGATGATTCTCGTAGCACAGACAAATGCGGGCTCTCAGCGGCAACAGCTCCTCAGCTGCAGCGGCCCACAATAGCGATAGCGATGATTCTCGCAGCACGGACAAATGCGGGCTCTCAGCGGCAACAGCTCCTCAGCTGCAGTGGCCCACAATAGCGATAGCGATGATTCTCGCAGCACGGACAAATGCGGCTCTCAGCGGCAACAGCTCCTCAGCTGCAGCGGCCCACAATAGCGATAGCAATAGCGATAGCGATGATTCTCAGCCCGCGTTCCCCGCAGTAGACCCAGAGGCTCTGGAATTCTCAACAGAGGCCTCACCTGCGAGTAGAATCCCCCTCAATAGGAATTCAGAAGGCTGATGGGTGAAGTCTAATGTCCCTGAGACTTCAGCAGGAGGCAAGCTCAAATCAGGCCCTTGGGTAGTTGCTTCAGCAAGATGGATGAAAGTTTCAAAGTCCTTTCCCTCTAGTTACACGGACAGAGGTTCGTCTTGACATCCAGAAGTAACACACCCCGTAGGGGTTTCGGCGCAGATCTTTATACCCCACAGGTCTTTGTTCTCAAAAGTCACAAGTCACTGAACCCAGCCAGAACCAGTTCGGTGTGGTCCTGGAGCACTTTATTTACGAGGCTGCATCCTGCCTTTGAGGAAGAGGGGGTCTGCCATCAGACGCACAGTGGGGGCTGGAGCCATCATTCACCTTGCCAGGCCCAGCCCTGCTCAGATCAAAGGGTCACCCCTCCCCATACTCCAGCTGCAGATCTCGCTATTCAACCCAGGTTGGGCTCAGCCTGCCCTGACCCTCCAAGACCAGACATCCAATACACATAACAGCAGAGCACACTGGACGACTTGGGCAAGAAAATACCTACTTCCTAGAAGTGGTATTTTCAAACGCAGAATATAAAAATAATCCTCACTAAAAGATGTATTTTAATATTCTGAGCTCAGGCATACTAAATTCGACTTTCCAAACATGTTCCTTGGGTCAGCTAGGATTATAGGATGTAATAATCAAAACTGCCCATTCTGGCCTAAGGGAACAGATAGCCTTGCAATAGTGAAAAACGAAATGGAGTGTAATTCACTATCAGGACATGCCACACAGACCAAGGCAGGTCCTACCCTTCACATACAACACACCCTGCCATAGGGATGACTTACATGATGCCAAGGGAAGGTTGAGGGACTGGGAAGTGGGTTCACTTTACAGTCAAAGAATGGCAGTTCTGGACTGCGCACAGACTCTGCGATGGCAGGTCTGAGCCACACTTTACGCGCTGCTTATGTGGGTGGTGCAATCAGCGCTGCAGGCCCACCAGCAGCATTCGGTCTACCAGCCCTGGGCACGCACGGTGCACTATACTAGGGACTAACAGGTAAATCAAAAGAGCCAATTATGGGAATACCAATTCATCCAGTCAATTTACAATAGGGAGCATTCGCGCTGTAGCACTGAATGGCAGTGGCACAGCGCCCAGAGCATCTAACACCAGCAAACACAGAGGAGACAAAAAGCGAAAGATGGAAGGGAGACCCACGCCAATGGTGCCAGGTCTAACAAAGCATATCTGGTTCATCCAGATAGGGGCCATAAACAACACAAATAGTATATCTTTGGGTGTTAATCAACAACTGAGCTATAGCCTCCTGCTGGCTGAAGAAGTTTTAATGATTCTAACTACTAAACCCTTGAGTTTCATTATAGCCACACCACGGAAGGACACTGTCTGGGATGAACATATAATACTATCATACCCCAATCGATTTAATGCCTGCCGATCTTTATACGCCAAGTGAGTTTATGTTATACCCAAAATATGCAGTTTATAAACTGTGAGTTCCTCTCAAGCTAACTGTCTTTGTGGGCTTGATTTAACCCAGCAACATTCCAACACATCAATTTCAACCTAGACAATATATAATTCTAAAAACCACAAAACCTTCCCTACCTTTAGTATCAAACAGTCCCCCAAACATTGCATTACATTCTGTGTACAATTTCAGATCAGTCTGACTTTTAAAACCTCCCGTCCACCCTCCCTGAATGTGCACTAATAGTAGCCTCCACCTCTCACAAAGCTCCCCCAACCCCTGTCTCAGGAACCACCCACCCACCCGTACCTGGAAAAGGAATCACTCGTCCCCTTTACTGACAGCTGATTTGGCAGTCAACTGGGAGCACCTCCACTTAGAACCACACCTCCCATATCTGCCACAACAGAAATTACTTCACCAGCCCGGTGAGAGAAAAAACATTAAAAGAAAAATCTATCACTGTTGACCCAAAGAGCTACCATACATGATACTTTCTTTTAAATATTGGCTTAAGATTTTATCTATAAGACTGTAGCCCTAGTTCCATTGACTCAGAGCTTTAGATGCCTCTAGCTCTGAATGAAATATTTGCTGGTGTCCATATTTGATGACTTTAAGATGTGCAGGCTCTTGCAGGAACACTTGTGCCCCGATTGCCTTGAACGGATCAATTAGCTGGCGCATGTTCCAGCGTCGGTCCATTGTAGCTTTACATAAGTTTGATCGGGCGAGAATGAACATTGACTCTACCTTTAGAGGTTCAGATGAACGTGCATTAAAATAAATGGCTTGTCTCAGCAAAAAATGACCAACAAAGATGAGAATGGGCCGACGGTGTTGTGAGTGTGTCTGTCCAGCTTGCTTTATAAATGATGGTTATCTGTGAGCCAGCTGAATCTGAGAGTTCAAATCCCAATCTGATAGCTCCGGGAGTGACTTCTGCAATAAGTTGACCACAAAAGTTCTGGGATCATTGCCTACCCTCCCCTCGGGTATACCAAAGAGCCTTAGATTGTTGCGTCATTGTCTGTTTTCCAGATACTCTAATTTGCTCTGGAAAAGCGCAATATGACTCTCCTGCTCCCAAACTGTTTTAACAGTCACAGACCCGACTTCTTCCACATCTGCTACTCGTTGTTGAAGTTCCGTCATCACAGCCAAAAGTACGGCAACCTTGCTAGAGACTTCTGAGAGAGCCTGGTGCATTGCTGTACTAGCCTCCTTAACCTGCGCATAGTGATCCAGAGCCTCCGTCCGCTGTATCTGGAGAAATTGAAGGATTGTTGACAGAGTGGGTTCTATAGTACCTGATGTACCAGCACAGTTAGCTAGGTCCAGGGTATTAGCACCAGATTCCATCACACAAACAGAGGGCCCTCCATGGAGATCTGTCACTTTGCCTAATCCGGGAGAGATAGTTGAACCAGAATTTGGGCTGCTTCCATTTGACCAATGATCCTACTCCCTGGGCAATGCTGATTGAGATTGTAAAACAGAGCCAATATTTGACATCTGCGAGATCAAAGCTTTAACCTCGCCTTTAGAGGTAACCCATTTACGTAAAGGACTGTCTTTAGAGCCGGTTTCTGAATGGGTTGAGACCATATTCTCCAATTGAATATCGATATATTGCCTGTATCCCCTTTTTTGAGTCCTTTTGTGCCTTTAACTCTGGCTTGTTTCTTACCTGGAATACTGCTATCCAGGTACTCAGTAGCCAGGGAAGATTCATTGTTTAACCCCCCTTCCGATCTTATGATGCGTCCTTAATCGTTATTTCTAGATAATTCAACTGCGCAACCATTCAAGGCCTCCAGATCTGCACTCTTATCAGAAATCCCACAAGTACTTGAAGCAGTGATTTCCAAGCTGTTACTGTCCATTTCAACTTGCTCAGCTACTTCACATCTTACTGAGGAATCTAATTCCGTAGTGGATGTCACCTCCTGGCTTAGTTCCTCGCCTAAAGGCACAACTGTAGGTAAGGCAGTGCGTCCCTTGCATCCTCCTCATTGCGCGGCTCGATGCGGTGGTGCCATTGCTGGTTCTTGCTCTCGCCCGAGGAAGGAGCAGGTCTGCCAGTGAGCCATCCGCACCTGTAGCAGACAGCCCCGCAGGATAGTGCAGAGCTGCCACTGCATCAACAGCGTCTCCGAGCCCCCCAACACGCCTCCGTCACCACTAAAGGGATGTCAGATTCAGAGTTTTACCCGGGGCCGCCGACGGGGCCAGGAACCAGCTTTGAATCAGGTAAGCAAGGGAGTATGGCAGGAGCATTTCGGGAGGGTGCTCACTGTGGTGGGATCAGCCCGCCATCTTCCTTTTAAACACATACAGCTCTTATGTATCCAGTGGTTTAAACGTGTCTTGGGCCTGCGACTGCAGAGCCTGCGTGTGCAGCTTTACTGCTATGTCAACTTGGCATTTAATTCTCTTTGTCAGGCCTTAAACATCTTTTCTACTACATATAAGTGACCCTTACAGTAGGTCATAGGTAGGCATAGGAGAGGGGGCAATGTGCTTAAAAGGTTAGATATATATTTTTAAGTTTCAGTGAGCTACATGCATACTAACAGAGACATACGCTCAGTTAAACATCCAGTCTCTCACCCATTCTGCAACTCAAATGTATTAACAAAGGCATAGAGACACTAACACACAATCAGACAGCGACAGAAGGACTTAGACATTCACTCATACAATCACACAGCACTTATGTATCCAGCAGTAGCACAGCTAGTTGCACACACTTACATGCCCTAATACTAACTAACAGAGCCAGTAAGCTATCCATATAGCCAGTAGCATAAATATTTACATACCATAGAGTTACTAAGAGAGCCACTCTTATACTGTTATAATTACTTACACAAACACTCACATACCCATATAGGGACTGATACACTCAATCAAATATGTACTCAAGTACTGACAGAACCACGTCACCCATCCAGAGTAGAAGCCGTTCAGACGTGTCTCAGGCCTGCTACTGCAGGGTCTGTGTGTACAGCTTTACTGCTATGTCGACTTGGCATTTAAGTCACCCATAAGGTAGGTCGTAGGTTGGCATAGGACAGGGTGCTATGTGCTTAAAAGGTTAGCTATATATTTTGAAGTTTCAGTGAGTTACATGCACACTTACAGTCACATATGCTCAGTTATACATCCAGTTTCTCACCCATACTGCAACTCACATATATATTTACAAAGGAGTAGAGACACTCATACAGACATTGACAGCGGCAGTTAAACATGCACTCACACACAGTACTTGTGTGCAGTCATACCAGAGCTAGTTGTACACACTATTGCATACCCTAACACTAAATAATACAGCCAGTAACCTATCCAAATAATCACTTGCATACAGATTTACATACCCATATAGTTAGTAAAAGAGCCACTCTTATACTGATATACTTGCTTACACAAACACTCACATACGCATACAGGGACTGATACACTGACTCACATATGTACTCAGGTACTGACACAACCTATCAAATGGCCCATACAGACAAGTAGCCATTTACACGTGTCTTGGGATGCTACTACAGAGGCTGTGTGTGCATTTTTTTCTACCATGTCGACTTGGCATTTAAAAGTTTTTGTCAGTCTTAAACTATTCTTGTACTACATATAAGTAACAGAGTTTGAGTGGCTATTATACAGTGTTGTAAGTATTTGTATAGAAAATTAAATGGTTAAATTATGTCGTTTTATAATGTATTGTAAATGCACTTATATAGTGCTTACTACCCGTGAAGAGGGGTTGAAGAGCTTTTTCGGCGAGTAGCAAGCTACTCCGGTACCCAAAAGGATTAGTGGTGAATTAGTATAGAGCGATATTAAACTAATTTCAGCAGCGGAAACGTGAGTTTGTTATTTGGATTGAAAAAAGGATAGTGGAGGGGTAGAAGCGGGAAGGGTTTGCATTTATATAGTGCTTGCTATGAAATTATTCGAGCGGTGGACACGTTAGTCTGTTAGTTGAATTGAAAAGGATAGTGGAGGGATAGAAGAGAGAAGGGTCTGGAAAGTGTTTTTTTTTGGAGCTCATATCAGTAAGAGGAGGTTTGGGATTGGTAAAAGGGGAGGCGGCAGGGGGACAAGACAGAGGGAATGGTTTAGAAAGGCTTGTTTGGGAGATCTGAATAGTAAAAGAGGTATGAGATGATGTAAGGAGGGGTAGAGGTGGGAAGAGTCTAGAAAGGGTTATTTTGTAGATCATAGTAGTAGAATGGGGTTTGGGATGAGTCAGAGAGTGGAGGTATAGGATATATTGAGAGAGGTATAGGGTGAGATATAGGGTAGTGCATTGGAGATGCTGAATTAGAAGCAAAGTAATAAATATAAAGATACACCATTACATGAAAGGTACATATGTATAAGGAAGGTAATATATGTGGATATAAGTTGTATTTAATAAACTCAGACTTTCAAGTGTCCCTGTACTGTAAGTTAATGTATTTGTTTTTATAAAAAAAATTGTAGTTCGATAGTGAAGCAATTGTTGATAAATCTCTATGATAAAAGATTTACTTATTTATGCAGTCACCTATATACATGTTAATTATAGAATAATATAACCATAAGTAATATGTACATTTGTTAAGCAGAACCAACAAATATCAATATATTTATAAACATAATTATTATACACGTTCAAACAAAGCAATACATATATGTAGGTATACATATATAGTCCAAATAAATGCTTATATACACAGGGATATGCTGTATATTTATGTTTGACTATGGTGGTTATGTGGGGAAGAGCCAACTCTTGAGTAGTCTTCTGAAGATAAGGTAGTTATCCGTGGATCTTATGTTTGTGTGTAAGGAGTTCCATAGTTTGGCTGCTTGAACAGAGAAGGATGTGCCACCTATGGTTCTTTCCTTGTATGGTGGGATTTTGAGGTGAGGTGCCAATCTAGAGCGGAGGTTCCTTTGTTGAATGTATTTTTTTTTTGTTCAATAGTTTTATTAATTTAAGAGAGAGAGTATAAATAGTTAAGATACTACAGCATGTAATACATACAAGTCATCTTGACCAATAAATAGTTAACAAACACATAAATATGAGCAATATGATAACTAGTGGGTAAAATCTAAAACCAGCAGGAATATAGGAACCTATTCATGTGAATTCATTTGTATTACATTGACTAACAAGAGACGAACACACAAAAGAAAATAATAAAGAAAGAGAATGTTAGCAGAAAAAGGAAAATAGGAAAAAGACCGATGAAAAAAGAGAGAGAAAGGGAGAGAGAAGAGAGAAAGAGAGAAGAGGAGAGAGAGAAAGAAAGAGAGAGAGAAAGGGACTCCAGCCGTAGTAACATAAAGAGGAAAAATCAACCAGCGGTAGAAAAGGGGTACTGAGCGATTAGGCCCTGAGAGGCTAAATGTATATATTTATCAAGCGATCTCCAGACACCAGAGGAAATGGAGGGAGTATAATGTTTCTCCTCTACTGAAGTATGGGCACCACGGAGAAATGATACCCATGCCCACCATGTATGGTACGATAAGGCATTAAATGATTTCCATTCTGACAAAATAACTTTAACAGCTATGGATATTAGTAAATCCAAGAGTTGAAAATCTAACTCATCTAAAGGAAGTGGAGATGGAGCTGCCCAAGGACCCAACACGACTAAAGGAAAGGAAAGCTTAAATTGAATATCAAAGATTAATAATAAGTGCTTATGGATGAGTTCCCAGAACTCATGGAGAAGGGAGCACTCAAAAAACATATGTTGAGGAGTACCAACAGCACTTTTACAATTCCAGCAAAGATCATCATCTTTAAGTTTGAGTGTATATAGACGAGCTGGGGTCCAATGTAGAAGGTTGATAGTAAAAAACTTTGATTGAATCAGAGAGGGAGCAACTTTATTCCATAGGGAGCGTTTCCCAATAGTTTTCCAAGTATCCGATGTAATATGTTTGACTACATCAGCGTCAAAATGTTGCATCCATTTGAGCTGTGTGACCGTAGAGGATGATGATGGAGAAGTGAACAAAAATTTATATATCCTAGAAGCCATATGTCCTACCTTACCCCAAAGCTGTAGGAGAGAGACCATATGTGAATCTGGATGAAAGGTACTCTTGGACAAAGCTACTTTAATTTTAAGAAATGAGTAGAAATCAATAGAGTTAAGATAATAATCTGGGGCCAACGAGGAGAAAGGCAAAGGATCATTGTTAGCATTATAAAAATGCTTGACCAATGTAACACCTTTGTTGGCCCAATATGACCTTGTCTCCGCGTCCAACTGAATCTTAATCTTGGGATTGTGCCACAAAGAAGACCACCTAGAATTTTGAATGTGTAAAGAAACTCTCTTATCAATCTTTTTAATGCTAAAATCGTGTCTGTTATGATACGTCCAGAGAAAGGAAAAGTCAATGTAGACGCAGTCATCAAAGCTGAGGTGGGTAAGGGAGAGCACAAATGTTGTTCAATACATAACCATGGTGGAATGTGTCTATTATCAGAAGGAAACCATAAGGCCCCCTGAGAGGCTAAAACGCCGACTGATATAAACTCCAATCTGGGAAATTACAACCACCCATATCATAAGATTTCCTTAATTGCTTGTATGCAATCCTAGCACGTTTGTCGCTCCAGAGAAATTTAGAAGTGATCACATCTATCTCATGAAAAAGGAAGAGGAAAGATTTACAGGGAGCATGGATGACACAAAATTGACAATAGGAGTTATCATCATTTTTAATGACTGGAGCCGTCCCCACCATGAGATGAACTTAGGCGACCAAGCGTCCAATAATTTTTAACTTTATCCAGTACCTGAGATTCATTATAAGAGATAGTATCCGATAAATTCGCAGAAAACCAAATTCCCAAGTATTTAAGCCGTTCAGACTGCCATTTGAATCCTGCATCTCCCATGTGAGAAGAAAAGCACAACCGATTAAGAGGAAACATTTCGGTTTTGTCTCTATTTAAAGTATACCCTGAGACAAGAGAAAATTGTTTGATAATAGTGGAAATAGCAGGAATTGCTCTTTCTATATCTTCAGAGAAGACAAGAACATCATCCGCATACGCGGCTGTTTTTATGCGCTGTGAGCCAAATTGAAACCCCCGAATGTCCTGATTAAGGTTAAGTAGGCGAAGTAACGGGTCGATAGACAGTAAAAAGAGAAGTGGTGACAATGGACAACCTTGACGAGTGCCCTGGCCTAGATCAAAGAAGGGTGAGGTAATTCCATTAATTCTAATATTAGCCTTAGGTTGAGTATATAAGGACCTAACCATACCAATAAATGCATCCCCCAGGTTATGGGATTGAAGTACCGCCTGAAGAAAAGGCCACAAGACCTTATCGAAAGCTTTCTCGGCGTCAAGTGCAATAGCTGCCGCCGGCGAACTAGAACTCTTAGCTTTCTCTAAGATATGGCAGAAAGTGCGGATATTATCCCTAGCTAGTCTTCCCTTGACAAAACCCGTCTGGGAGGAATGAATGAGAGTAGGAATATGGGACTCTAGTCGTTTTGCCAACATTTTTGCAAAAATTTTTGCTTCCATGTTTAGCAAAGAAATTGGGCGGAAATTTGTAGGGTCCGAATGATCCTTACCTTCCTTGGGAATAACCACTATAGTAGCCTCCGTTGCCGAACCCGAAACCTTCCCAGAAGAAACAAAGGCATCAAAAACCTGTTGCAGATGTGGTACTATAGAGGAACTAAATTTTTTAAAAACTCTATAGAAAAACCATCCGGTCCTGGCGCTTTCCCTGATCTAGTTGCCTTAATGGCTTGAACAATTTCCTCAGATTCAATCGGTTTGCTTAGAGAAGCAATATCCGTGTCGGCAATGGTGCTAGTAGGAATAGAAGTCAGAAATTGTTGGCACTGCGCTAAAGAAGATTGGTGCTCAGGGGTGTATAGATTAGAGTAAAAGTCACGAAATACCTCCAGAATATCTTTAGTCAGGAATTTCCGCGTTCCCGCCGTGTCTGTGATACAAGTAATCTGAGTTGATCGAACACTAGTGTCCTGATATTTTAAAGTAGCTGCCAGAATTTTACCTGCTCGTTTTTTTAGTAACAAGCGTTTTGATTTTTGTAATTGTACCCCAATGTGTGCCCTCTTGGTCAAAATAGAATTATATTTATATTTAAGATTTTTAATTTTTTGCAGTATCACTTTATCTTTAGAACCTCTGTACAATGATTCTTTTTGTTTAATGTTGTCTGTAATCGAGAGAAGCTCTTTTTTAATAATACTATTTCTTCGTGCCATAGTTTGAATAATGTTGCCTCTAAGGGTACATTTGAAAGCATCCCATAGTACTACAGGAGATGTCACGGATAATTTATTCTCTCGGAAAAAATTATGTATAGCTGCATCAAGCAACTCAACCTCTTTGTCGTCCTGTAAGATTTCTGTATTGAGACGCCAAGTACGCGGTCCGCGACTATCTGTGAGATTAAGAAGAGTGAAAGAAACTGCGGCATGATCAGAGACAACTATAGGGTGGATTATCACATTTGTAGTATGTTTCAACATATTTGCTTGAACCAAGAGCTAATCAATGCGAGAGAAGCTGGAGTGAGGAGAAGAGAAAAAGGTAAAGTCACTGCCAGTGGGATTATGCATTCTCCACACATCAATGAGACGTTGGGAAGAACACATGTTAAGCATTTGTTTATGCGCCCTGGGAGGACGGAATCGGAATGCAGAATATCTATCCAAGATAGGATCCATTGGCAGATTGAAATCTCCCCGACAACCACTTTGTCACAAATAGGTATTTCGGAAATCTTCTTTGTTATTGTTCGCCAGAAAGAAGGATCATCACTATTGGGAGCATATATATTCATAATATAGAGATCAGAGGACCCATTAGACAATTTCGTAAGCAGCCACCTACCTTCAAGATCATGTTCAGCCGAGACAATGGACAGTCCCGAATTTTTAGAAATAAGAGTAACCACCCCGTTCCTCTTCCCAAAAGCCTCTGAGCACGACACATCAGAAACCCATTGCTTACGCAAGAATAAAGCCTCCTTATACGCTATCTTAGTTTCTTGCAATAACACAATATCAGTAGAAAGGCCTTTGCAATAATCCAAAATTTTTGATCTTTTTACTGGGTGGTTCAAACCACGCACATTAAGTGACATCACATTTAAGCCCGCCATAAGTAAAGGAGATCAGTAAAGATAAGAAAGGTCAGTAAATAAAAAGCACTAAGGGATGTAGATTGCATGAAGATGGACGTCACGGGAAGAAGACTTATACACATACAAATAAGAGAGTAAGGCTGAAGTCCGTAGAAAGAAAGAACTCAGTACAGCAAGCAAGAAGCAGAAATGGAAGAGAGAAAGAAAAGGTGAGGAGAAAAACACATACTGTAAAAGTAAAAAGAATAACCCCACCAGGGAAGTCTATAAGAGACCAGAACCATATATGGGGGAACATGAAGTAGCAGCCAAAGAGGCCATTGTTTACCATTAGCCATAGAAGGGATAGGGTATAAACAGTATATAACATAATCCATTCATTATTATAGATTACACAATGTTTGTGTAGATAATCATCAGACCGATTGCAATTTAGCTAACATATACTATATTATTCTTACATTAAGATATTAATCCAGGATATGAGTGAACACCCTTATTATTGATAAAAAGGGAAAACGACTAGAAAGAATTAATGAGTATACTCGCAACATTACCATTTGATAAAAACCTGAATAGCGAGTCACAATTTACGTGTCATACAGATATTATAAAATACATATCTAAGAAAGAGTTAAATAGATACACTCTTAATGCCTGCGGAAAAAAGGATTCTACAAGGGCATCCAGCTGTCACCATAAACATATCACCTAAAAACAGTTAGTGTTTAGTTAAGCAGCCACCTAATAATCCTCAGCCATACCTAGGAAATAAGTTACGCTCTGAAGCTAGATAATGAGAACTGTAAGAGCGTCACCCCAGCTATCAATACACAATGAAATGAGGAAATAGAAATTACTATAACTGTTTCATTAAAAAAACCTGCAAAGGAAAAGGAATTAATGGAACATACCTACAGAGGGCAATTAATATATCTTGAATAAAAAGCACTAAGAGAAGGGCCTAATCTTAGGTGACATCAACCTTCCTCAAAAAGATATCGTTAACCTGCAAGGAAAGGTTAATATACAAAAAAAGAGGATAACAATAAACTTGAAGGGCCCATAACCGTGGATGAAGTAAGGGAACCTCCAACTTCCCACAGAAAAAGAACGCCTCAAAAACCTGTAAGAGGAAAAATAGGCACAGAAAAACTAGAGTCCAGCAATAAAAACAATGATCCCTTCAAGAAGAGGCCATTGTTTACCACTAGCCATAGAAGGGATAGGGTATAGATAGTATATAACATTCATTATTATAAGTTACACAATACTGGTGAAAATAAGCATCCGACAAATTACAACTCAGCTAACATGTACTATATTATTCCTACAATAGGAAATTAATCCAGGGTATGCGTGAACACCCTTATGATTAATAAAAAAGGGGGAAGACGACTAGCAAAAATTAATGAGCATACTCGCAACATTACCATTTGATAAAAACCTGAATAGCGAGTCTCATTTTACATGTCATACACATACTATAGAATACATATCTAAGAAAGAGTTAAATAGACACACTCTTGACGCCTGCGGAAAAAAAGATTCTACAAGGGCATCCATCTGTCACAATAAACATATCCCTTAAAAAACAGTTAGGGGTCGATTCCGATTCGGGCCGGAAATTTCTCCGACCGAGCCGGACCCGGAGAGATTTCCGACCGAATCGGACCCGTGCAGTCCGACCGAACGAGTACGATGCGTCCGTATGCTATCGGACTCGAGTCGGTCGGACTCCCATTGAAGTCAATGGGAGCCGGTCGTACAACGCGTGCGCGGGCTCCCATTGACTCAATGGGTGCGGAGTCGGACAAGTGCGCCCCCTACAGCGGGTACTCGGCGAAGCGATTCGCGCCGTACACGCACAGGTAGGGGACCCATGGGTCCCCCTGTGTGCGACTCGCGCGGCTACGCGTACAGGGGGTCCGACACGGACCCCCAGAAGTACGGCTCCGACAGCTCTTTCGAGCCGGGTGCGCGGCTCGGTCGGACTGCTCGCGGCGCGCATCGTACTTACCCGGCCGGGGAACGTCTCCATTGCGCGGTGCGAGTCGGAGTCCGAGCGAGTCGGTCGGTGCGGTTCGAGCCGGGAACGAGTCGGTCGGAGCGGTCGGGACGCCCGGACGAGTCGGTCGGCGAGTCGCATCGTACTCGCTTCGGCCGGACCCAGCGTACGATTCGGTCGGGAAACAGGGCTCCGAATCGGATCCGGTAAGCCGAATCCGATTCGGAGCCCTACCGGCCGAGATCGGAATCGGCCCCTTAGTGTTTTGCTAAGCAGCCACATAGTAATCTTCAACCATATCTAGGAAATAAATTACGCTATGAAGCTAGATAATGAAAACTGTAAGAGCGTCCCACCAGCTATCAATACACAATGAAATGAGGAAATAGAAATCACTATAGCTGCTTCATTTAAAAACCTGCAAAGGAAAAGGAATTAATGGAACATACCGACAAAAGGCAATTATTCTATCTTGAATAAAGAACACTAAGAGAAGGGCCTAATCTTATTTGATATCAACCTTCCTTCAGAAACTATTGTTATAAGTTATGAGCGAAAAAAGAACCTGCAAGGAAAGGTTAATACACAAAAAGAAAAAAGATAAAGATAAACTTGAAGGGCCCATAACCGTAGGTGAAGTAAGGGAGCATCCAACATCCCACAGGAAAAAGAAGCCTCAAACCCTGTACGAGGAAAAATAGGCACAGAAAATACTAGAGTCCAGCCACAAAAGCAATGATCCCTTCAAGAACCAGAGGAGACTGAGGGAGAGTCAGATTCCATTCGCGATTCAGATTGATTATCCAAAAAAGTTGTTAACTCTGATGGTTCATAAAAAATTTGAGATCGACCTTTAACAGTTATTCTGAATCGTGAGGGACCGGCGAAGGAAAAGGGAATGTCCATGTCCAAAAGTCTCCGCCGCAGGTTTAAAAAACCCTTTCTCCTGATGACAGTATCTCTAGCAAAATCCTGAGATATAGCAATCCTGTGGCCTTCCCATGTAATCGATCTGATCTTCCTCATCTGAGACAGAATCAGTTCTGAGTGTTGGTGTCGTAAAGGCTTGAACACTATAGGCCTAGGATGTGGCGAGGACTTAGGGCGAAAAGAGGGAACTCTATGAGCCCGTTCTATTTCAAAGTCTTTCTGAAAAGAGATATGGAGAACCGTAGGGATCCAGTCCAGCAGAAACTCAAGCATTGAAGGAGCACCCTTCTCCGCATCTTCTGGTAGACCAAAAATACGTAGGTTACTCCTACGATTCCTATCTTCCTGTTCTGTAAGGTCCCTCCGCAAAGAAGCCATAGAGCGCTCCAAATTCTGTACCTGCCTGGTCTGCTGATGAGATGTGTCCTCAACTGCGCTTATGCGAGATTCTGCATTTGAGACACGTAATGATAAACTTTTGAAGTCACTTCTAATCGCCGCAACTTCAACCTGAAGTAGATCTGTATTTGTTTTAGTACTCTGCGCAATATCATGAACCGTATTTAGACGTAGAAGTATTGTGTCCAAAGTAGTAGTAGAGTCTTTAGATGTTACCTCTGGCGTGGGGAGACGTTTGTTTAGATCTCTTAAGAGCACCTTTTGCATCCTTATCTTTAACAGGGAGGCCCATATTATCTGCCATTGGTAAAGACAAATATAGGTGAAAAGAAAAACAGCACTGCCAGCCACTCTCCGTTCCAGACCACCAGAGCGTTACCTGGGAATATGGCGGAACAAGTCCCTCAGAGGGCAAAGAACAGTGACCAAACACATAAACTGTGCCCTACAAAAAGACACTGTCCAGACAGATAGCAACCTCTACCTCATGGTTAAAAGGCACTTAAATAAATGTGCGCCACTGAGAGACTAGTGTCCAACCCGCGACAGAGGTAGAGGAAACAGGTGCAGCTGCAGCAAATCACCGTAGCAAAAACCAGCTCATTAAGGCGTAGGTATTAATCCTCTGCCACTCCAAAACTGGTAGACAAGGTTATCATCGCAGTGCCCCTTATGAACTTCCAGCCAGGTCTTAAGCACAAAAGGGTTGTTGCTGGTCCTGTGTTAAAACAGTGCTCCACATAGCTGGTGAAGAGAACAACATTGCACATCAGCGCACATTCAAGAAGCTTCCATATTAGATGTGTTGCCCCTCAGGAGAAACATATCGCCTCAGAAAAAGAACACCGCTTTATTTACAGGTGAAAACAACGCTGCAAATATTCGCACTCTTTTGACCCCTGGAGATCCCCTCAGGGCAAGCAGAATTTCCCATACGCAGCCACTGTCCGTTTACATATACAGCCTCTCAGCGCTGCTTAAAAGACACTTCATTTGAATGGACTTTAGCTTCAAATGTCTCAGAGCATGTATTAACCTTCAGCAGCAGCGTGGTATGCAATTCAGGCGAAGCGCTCTTACTTTGTCACTCGCTGTACCCTGGAATCTCCAAGTTGTGAGGGTTAATGCGCCCGTGTTCCTCGCGCCGCCGCCATCTTAGGCGCCACTCTGAGGAGAACACAGATGCTGCTGGAAAAGGCACCAAAAGCGCTCCAAATGCGCCGCAAATGCTCCTGAGTGCCCTCGCTACCTTCTGCTGCCGATATCCATCTTCAAAACCGCCCTTCCAGGACTCCGTTTACTGAAAAACCGGACGGCCTCACGGAGGCTCTCCGGAGCTTAAGCAGGTGCGGCCATCTTGTCTGCGTGCGCGTCACGCCCCCCCTTGTCTGCGTGCGCGTCTCGCCCCCCTTTGTTGAATGTATTTGGTGATTTTATTCCTGATGAGGAGCGGTCCTGTTCTATGTATCACTTTGTGGGTGATACAAAGCAGGTTGAATGTGGATCTTCTGGCAACCAGTAACCAATGTAGGGCGTTCAAGGCAGGGGAGATATGGGATTGTGGCTTTATATGTAAGAGTAGTCTGGCAGCAGAGTTCAGAATTTGTTGTAGTCTTTTCATAGTTAAAGATGATCAGTGGTAGAGGCTATTGGCGTAATCGAGTTTAGACAGAACAAGAGATATAGTAGCTTGGACCTTGTGTGGAAATCCCAGGTGGGGGAAGATGCGTCGCAGAGTGTTTATAGTAACAAAACTTGATCTTGCTAGTTTGTCAACTTAGATACTTTAGGCTGTATTACCAAATTGTCAGGCCAGGCGGCGAGTGGGTCATAATTTTTCCAATCGCCACACATGAGTATTTCTGTTTTGGAAGCATTGAATCTGAGAAGGCTCCATGTCATCCACGGCTCTGAGACAACTGAAAAATTTGTGAGTTTCCAATGTCTTTTTTTCCATAACAAATTTTATTGTAAGTAAGTAAGTCCGTTTTTATATAGCGCAGCTACTCACCCTTACGGGTCTCAAGGCGCTGGGGGCCGTAGTGGAAATTAAGTGAGCTATTGCCCAGAGTCACATGGTGCTGAGCTGAGCTGCCGCCGGAGCCGGGGATCGAACCGTGAACCCTGTGCTCCGAAGTCAGCTGCCCTGGCCGCTGCACCACACCTCTCCACATGAATATGCATATTTGCGATATCATAGCCCGCCAGGCCACATACATATATTGTATCACATGCTAAAATAACCAACTATAACAACATAACCCAATGCAATGTTCATCTAAGTCTGCTAATATTGTCCCCAGTTAGTATTTGTGTTCCACTAGAAGTATCGTAGGATATATCACACCCCAGGACCGTATGCCTGGATTTCGGTATCCATGATGTCCAAGATCAGCGTTTGTTGCTCCAATACAAGTCCATGGGATTCAGCCCACCTCCGCAATATTTTCGTGTGCTTCTGCGGGCATCTGCGTGCCCGAAAGACTAGTATTTCTAGTCCCATGCAAAAGTCCATCCTTTTTTTCCATGTCCTTACTGCAGGAAGCTTATCTGACTTCCATAGGCTTGCTATGTCCCGTTTAGCAAGGGAGAGTCCCAACCATAGAAGGTGACGCTTATATCTATTACCTCCAATCTCATCCGCCATGTGAAGTAGTGTTAGCCTAGGGGATTTGGGAAGCTCCCATCCCAGAATGTCTGCTAGGTATGTAATTACCCCTAACCAGAATCCCTCTAGGGCCATGCATGACCATACTGCGTATATAAATGTGCCCTCGTCTTTCCGGCATCTAAGACATATAGAGGATTCTATCAATCCGGCCCTCCATAGTCTTTAGCGTGTGTAATAAGCCCTGTGTACATATTTGAACTGGATTAGTCTGAGGAGATGGCAGCCCCTGTGGGGATTCCAGAGCTTCGGTCCAGTCATCGGTATCTAGGGTGCCAATGTCTGCTTGCCAAGAAGTCTTCAACTTCTCGAGTGTTGTGGCACTGTGTATAATGAGAGATTGGTATATTATTGCAATTTTATGATCGCCCAGATCTCCTGCCAGGAGTTTGCCCTCTAATGGGTTAAAGACTGGAAGTGACTCTATCGTGGCTATGCGGGCATGATGAAACTGTAGATATCTATAGAACTGGGAGTTTGGCATTGAATATTCAGGTCTGAACTCTTGGAATGATTTAAGTGTAAGGCCATGCATTACGTCCCCGACGGTGGAGATTCCTATCTGGTGCCACCCACGTAAGTCTTGAAGGTTCACCAAGTGGGGCAGTAGCCTGTTTCACCAAAGTGGCGTTTCTCACGTATTACGTCCCCACCGGCCCATCCGTCGGAGAGAGTGTCACCAGGTAAGTATTACCACTCTGGTGGCAGGTGGCAGATCCTGGATATCCGACCTACTGTATAGGTATGATGGTAGTGCGGGGTCATCAAGTAGCCAACACTCTACTGCGTAGGCTGGATCGTCACAGGGTCCATACCACCAGTCATTTAGCACCTATAAGTGTGATGCTGCATGGCAGGCTTGGATATCTGTGGCTTCTATTCCACCACAGTATGTAGATTGGAAGCATGTGTGTAATGCCACTCAGGTTGCCCCACCACCCCATAGAAACTGTCCTAATATCACGTTAATTTGGCGGAACCAGGATAATGGTACTGGCTATGGGTGGTTCTGTAGATGATAAAGGAGCCGTGGAAGAGAGATCATCTTGAATATGGCCGATCTCCCATAAAGGGATAATGGCAGTCCCGACCATGATCATATGTCTGTCTGTATCTTATCGGTTGTGGCACCGATGTTTCTATCCCATGATATCTTTTGATCATCCGATAGGTAGACCCCCAAGTATTGCAGCCCCTCTATGGCGTGTGTTAGATTTGCTGCCCATTTGCTGTTCCCTAGCGTTCCCCATAATGGCCAGATACTCGATTTATGTACATTCATTTGTAGTCTGGATGTTTCTCCAAACACTCGCATTATCTGTAGGATTCTGGGTCCCGATTTATATGGGTCTGTAAGAAAAAATACAATATCATCATCATATAGTGCTATGCGGTCCAAAATATCAGGCGTCATTTCAAAGCCTCCAATGAGTGCATCCTTATGGACCCATATGGTCAAAGGTTCGATTCTGAGCGCAAATAACAGGGGTGATAAGGGGCACCCTTGTCATGTACCCCGCCTAACTGGAAAGGGGGCTGAAACACTAAATGCTACTCGGACAGCTGCAGTCAGATCTGTATATAGGAGACGAACATATGCTATAAAGCGCGTGCCAAAGTTATGTCGCCTGAGCAGCGCGAAAAGATATGTCCAGTTGACTAAGTCAAAGACCTTATCCATGTCGGCTAACAATAGTGCGGCTGGCTTACCCAGCCGGTCCACGGCTGCTATCGCATTATGAACCCCTCTTTTATTGTGGCGGTTGGAGCGGCGGGGCATAAAGCCTGCCTGATCCAGATGGACAAGGTCTGGCATGTATGGTATTAGTCTGTTTGCGAGGACTTTTGCCAATAATTTCGCCTCCATATTCAAGAGGGATAATATGGGGCGGTAGGAGGCGTGTTGTTCAGGGGGTCTGCCTGGTTTAGGGAAGACCACAATCTCCGCATGTCTCTAGTCTGCTAGTAAGCGGGCTATTTTGACTGCATCTTGGATGGTATTAAGGAGGTTGGGTCCTAGTTGGGGCATATAGGCCTTGTAGAATTCACTCGGGTAGCCATTAGGGCCCGGTGCTTGGCTAGTTCGCAGTTCTGATACTGCTGTTACTAACTCTTCTAAAGTTATGGGTGCATCTATGACTTCCTGTGTATCATCTGATACAGCTCTTGGTGGTATATCATCGAGAACACTCTTGATCAAGGAGGGTTTGATAACTTCCTTGGGCTCGTATAGTACCTCATAGAATTCTGCAAAGCTCTGTGCTATCGCGACGGGGTCTTTGAGAATTTCTTCCTGTGTCTCACAGATCGCAGGGGGAAGGGTTGAGGTCATGGCATGCCGGAACAATCGGTATCATAATTTCCCGAATTTATCCCCCATTGGCAGATCCTGCTCTGGGATGCTAACCATGCGTATTGTGCCTCTTCCATTATTTCGCCCTGGTATAGTTGTTGGGTAAGATGTTGTTGTCTTCGTGCCATATGTGCTTCACCCTCTTGGCCCTTCCTTTCCAGTGTTCTGAGACGGGCTTCGAATTGTAATAAACTATGTGTCCGACTTTTGCGTTTGGCCATGCAAAAACTTATGTCTGCTCCTCGAATGGTAGGTTTCATGGCCTCCCATAATATTTCTGGAGAGGGGCGGTCTCTGTATTAAAGGTAATGTAGTCTGTCAGTGCGTTGTGGATGTGTGTTCTATAGCCTTGGTTTTGTAGATGCCATGGAGAGAGCCTCCACCGGAATGGGCACCGGCTTGGGCCTATCAAGAGCTGTATTGCGATCGGAGACTGACCCTACAATCCCCTAGGCATAATCGTGGTGTCTAATATTCTCTGAAGATAGCGGTCTGGGATAAAAATATAGTCTATCCTAGAGAAAGAGTTGTGTACTGGGGAGTAGTATGTGTAGCCCGTTTCATGTGGGTGATATGTTCTCCAAGTATCGACCCAACCCACCAAGTCGGTGAAAGACTTTAGCTTTGATTCTTTTGATTTCACTAGAGCCCCTGAGGTTCGCCATCGGTCCCTGCACATGCACATCACGTTGTTCCAGTCCCCTCTGATGACTGAGAGGCCCTCAGGTAAGAGCCCCCAGATGTCTACTAAGTGGTCAATAAAGCTTTGAGTAAGTGGGGGAGGGGTTTAGTAGCTACCAATTACTACGTGTTCTCCTAAAATGGTCACATGGACTAGAGTGTATCTTCTGTGTGGATCAACCCACGAGCAAGAAAGTATGAAAGGTATCCTACGATGCATCAGGATTGCTATACCCCTAGAGCCTCGCATGAAACCGGCGTGGAATACATGTACATAACCAAACCTGGCAAGACAAGGTGTTTTGGTGCCCATGAGGTGTGTCTCTTGTAGCAATAGTATGTCTGCTTTTATCCGTTTGGTCTGACGCAGTATCGCACCACGTTTAATCTTATCTGGCATGCTCCTTACATTCCAGCTTAGAATCTGTATTTGACCCGGTGGGGCCTCACCTGTTTGTGTCAACATCTATGTGTGGTGATTGACAATAGTATCGTCGGCAAGTGGAGGAACAACTTCCTGGGATATTGGAATCACTGCACTGGCTTAGAACCACAAACTTAAACTCCATTGAACTTCCCCCCTACCCCCACCGCAATACCTCATAACAATTGAAGCATCTGTCGCGGATGGACAGCAGTACAAACCCCAATGGGGAATTGGCACCGTATCCATCCAATGGATCCCCAAACACCCTGACATCATCATGTCAATATGAAATAAAACACTAAATGTACCAGCCAGATATAAACCACCAGAATACCGCAACTCTCATAAGGTGTTGAAGGTTCCGCGATAATTCTTCAGGTATTCGAATTAAGTCACTTGTGGGGATTGGGAACTTCATCCGCTGTAGTTTTTCCCCGGTCTCTGTCACCGGCCTTAGAACGCCATGTCGATCGGGAGCTATGTCTCCGTTTATCTTTGGGTTGTTTCTGCGTTCGGTGAGATTCTCCAGACGAGGAGTCTGAGTCATGGCACGGAGGTGTGTGCGGCTTTAGGTGTTGTATTTCATCTGTCCAGTTGAAGACTTCTTCTGGTGTGTCAAAAAACACCATGCAGGAGTTATATACTGCGCACAGTTGAGCCAGGAATTGGAGCATATATGTAATCTTCAGGTCTCGAAGGCGCACCTTGACCACCTGAAAGGATTGGTGCTGCTGCTGGACCAGTCTGGTATAATCCGAGTATATCATAATTCGGTGAGATTCATAGATCAGTTCAGCTTTCATCCTGGCCTGTTTAAGAATAAGGTCACGATCATGATAGTTTAAAATTCGTGCAATAATAGGCCACGATCTAGCCCAAGGGGGTGGTCGCTGTAGAAGGGCTCTGTGTGCGCGTTCTACTAAAAATCATGGAGATAGGGTTCCCGCTGGCATCCACGAGGTGAGCCACTCTGTCACAAATATTTCGAACTTTGAACCAAAGCGGTCAGGTTGGTGTCATTTTCCCTTGTCCTGACATTGATCACTGAGGAACAGCATAACCTCCTTTTTCAGTTTTTACAAATATTTCGGTGTCACTACCTTCGCAGTTCTCGGGAAAGCCCACGAGGCGAAGATTATTTCTACGATCTCGTCCCTCTGCATCTTCCATGTGTGATGCCAGGCCTTCGGATAGTTTTCTAGGGATGATACTTTTGCCTGGAGCGTAGAGACTGCATCTTCCACTCCCGAGACCTGGATTCCGCCTCTGTTATTCGTTTGACCACTCCCCCAGAGGTCTTGGCGCAAAAGGGTCTCTTCCGAGCCGACTGCACCAATGTGGGCCTCGAGCGCCACTCTCGATTGGGTGATTGCGGCAAGCAGTGTGGCGTTGTCTGGTGGGGTTTCGAATCCGCCCTCTGTGTCTACACCCCGAGCTCCGGCACCTGTGTAGCGATCCATGATACTGTGCTGAGCAGTAGTGCTCTCCACCTTGTCTCTAGTCATTGTGGTGTAGGAAGGCCTCTGTGTTCCCTTCATGCAAGACTTGTGTCACTGACTCTGCCTGCTCCCGGGCCTCTCCTCCAGAGCACTTCTAT
Source organism: Calotriton arnoldi (assembly GCA_963921515.1). Classification (NCBI taxonomy): domain Eukaryota; kingdom Metazoa; phylum Chordata; class Amphibia; order Caudata; family Salamandridae; genus Calotriton; species Calotriton arnoldi. The sequence continues at coordinate 1,362 of CAWUFW010020662.1, read as the reverse complement.
GGGCTCCAATGCTCCAATGCTGTGAGAGCAGGCCAGAGGGGCCCCCCCCACCACAAGCCACACTGGGACCTAGCCCGGCCGCCTCTGCGGTCGGGAAGCAGCAATCCCCACCCCTAATGGGCACCTTACCTCGGGGGCAATGATGTCGTTGTCGGCCGCTGGTGGTTCCACAGGGGACCGGACACAAGTCTGCGTCACTGGGGCCCACCGGGGAGATGATCCGACTGTCACCAGGCCCGTTGCAGGGCAGTCCACAAGAAACAGCCAGAGATAGGCTGCAGCGCGTCTCTTCCCAGCGCGCTGGTGCTCTCTGATCATGGCCCGCCTAGCCTCACTTCAGCTACGGCCCCTGTCTGGGGGGGGGCCACGCGTATCACCTCCAGCTTCTGTCCCACTGCATCAAAGCTTTCGGTTACGGGGCTTCGAGCGCCCAGATTCTTTTGTAATGCGCGTTCACTGACAAAATATCGACCACCAAAATATAGATGTAAAAAATATCGAGGTAAAAATATAGAATGCAAAAATATCGACTCCCTATACCTAAACAGGTAAGTACAAAAATATTGAAGAAAAAAATATAGTTTACAATAATATAGTTGTATTAAATATTGAATTTAAAATATATATAATTTAAAATATTAAAATAAACATAAATTAAATACTAACTTTAATTTATAAAAAAATATAATGAAATGTATATTTGAACAAATACAACAAATACATTTCTTTTAAAAAATGTATACAAACACACACATATATATAAACATATTTACTCCCACCTAAAACAACACAACAGGAACAAACTATTTTACACCACAAAAAAATAAGATTTACTATTCTAACTACAATAAATATAAAATTACATAAAATATAACATTACAACATACTACAATTTACTATTCCCACGACACTTAACACAACAATAAAATTTATAATTAACAAAAAAAAAAATGCAATTCCCACTCTAGTCAGTGCAACAGAAGGGAAAGTGTTGGATAGTGGAGGGGTAAAATGTACTATTCCCACTCCAGTCAGTGCAACAGTAGGGAAAGCGCTGGATTACGGAGGGGTAAAATTTACTATTCCCACTCCAATCAGTGCAAATGTAGGGAAAGTGTTGGATTGCGGAGGGGTAAAATTTACTATTCCCACTCCATTCAGTACAACAGTAGGGAAAGTGTTGTATTGCAAAGGGGTATAATTTACTATTCCCACTCCAGTCAGTACAACAGTAGGGGAAGTGTTGGATTGCGGAGGGGTACAATTTACTATTCCCACTCCAGTCAGTACAACAGTAGAGAAAGTGTTGGACTGTGGAGGGATAAAATTACTATTCCCACTCCAGTCAGTTCAACATTAAAA